>SJYA01009391.1:0-14734 GCA_006410615.1 Neotragus moschatus
ATGTGGGATCCTAGTTCCCAAACCAGGCACTGAACCCACATCCCCATGTTGGAAGATGAAATCTTAAGCACCGGGCCACCAGGGAAGCCCTTAGCCCCAGGTTCTTGAAGGAAATGGGGACAAGAGGCTGGAAGAAAAAGCAAGTAGCAAGCAGCCGCGGACAGGACATTCTCCTTGAGCTTTTCTGCCAGCCCATCTGGCCTCTCCCCACATTCCTGCTCTAAAGGATCTGGATCTTCCTGCACCTCACTTCCAGGACACGGCGCTGCAACCCCACCCCGCTTCACCTCTGCAGCCTCTTCTCAGAGCTGCTGGCCCAGGAACCCCGCTCAGACCCTCCCCGTCTCTGCTGGGAGTTGCTCCTCGGTCTCCTCCTCACTCCCGAGTGCCCCTTGCTCACCCCCCCAGTCCACCCTCCATGGCTCTTTCTGGGGACTGGATTCCGTTTGGGCCCGCTCACTCTCGCCTTTCTCCTTCCCTGTTTACCTCTCTCTGCCGTTTCCTCCTTCCCTGCCTCTGCTTTCACTGCTAAGTCCTTTTCTGTCTGTTCTTGCCAATCTCCTTTTCTTTTTCTCCATCGCTCCCATTGCCCTTGGCTCCCTTCTCTGCTTCATTTCTCTGCACTGCTGGTCGCTTCTATACATCTGTACACAACAGGCGCTCAACCGACAGTGACGAGCGTCTGTGCTTTTCTGGATCTGTGTCCCTTCCACCTCTGTCTCACATCGTGCAGAACTTTTTTCTTAGGCATGTTCTCGTCCTGCATTTATTTTTGGCTCCAGGCCCCGTTTTTTAGATGAATCTCAGGGATGCCAAGTCAACCCTCTTCATCTGGGCTTGACTTCATCTCAGCTCAGACAAATGGAGTTGATGGGTGGAGAATCCATTTTCTGGCCTCGTTTTTCTCCATCTGTAAAATGAAGGTCAGGGTATCTTCCATTGCTGTTTGCAGTTGTCCACATGCCCATTCCCATATAGGACTGCATACCCCTTCCACTGGCCTCGGGCATGGCCACAGGACGTGCTCTGGCCCACAGAATGTGAGAACAAATATCTAAGCATGTGTTTCAAGAGCCAGAATAGAGGTCTGCCTGCTGTCCCGTTCATTCCCTCTGCCATGAAAACCAAATGTCTCAGGCTAGGGCTCCCCTTCAGCCATAGTTGCAGAATGAGAAGACAGAAGATCTAAGCCACTGCAATGGCAGCTGTTGACATACAACGTGCACGAGAAACAGGACACTGTTGGTCATTCACTGAGATTCAGGATGATCTGTTCATAGAAAAAGTAAGCAAACACTGACATCTCAGGAATTGGATGCCACAAGGGCTAAGGTGTTTCCAGCTCCGATACTCCACCCGAACTGTACAGTACTGTAGCTTTGAGGAAAGACCTAGCCAGGTGCTTTCCTGTGCATGATCTCAGTTCAGTGCGACAATTTTAACTTTATTTCCATTTTGCAAGTGTCCTAACAAGAAGTTAAGAGGTGAAGGTTTATCCAAATCTCTACAGCTGGCATGAGGCACAGTCTAAACTTGAAACCAGACGTTCTGACAACACCTTCTGCTCATATTAATAATTCCCTGCTCTGCAGCCCTGCACACTGTGGGAGACAAACCATATTTCCTTCAGGTTGGAAGCCATGCCTTATTCTCCTAACCTTCCCATAAGCCTAGCCAGAGATCCTACAGGCTTTTGGTGAATCTTTGTTGTTGCGGCAAGTCATGGCCAAACTTCAAGGTTCATGTGATTTACATTTTAAAAAACCCCAAAAAAACAGGATTTGTGATTTTTAAAATTTCAAGAAGAATGTTTCTGGGGAAAAATGTGATTCATGAGGCACGGTACACATATAAAACTGTACTTGAGATGTTTGTACGTCCAAACTTCATCTTGTCTTGGCAACATATTGAAGCTTGAGGATCTCAACTTATAGATGGGATAATAAGGCTGAGAATGGGACCTCCACAAGGTCACGCAGTGTGTGAGTGAGATCGCTGGAACAGCCAAGTCCCAGGCAGGGTTCTTTGTGTGGCTCAGAGGGTAAGGCATCTGCCTGCAATGCAGGAGACCCAGGTTCAGTCCCTGGGTGGGGAAGATCCCCTGGAGAAGGAAATGGCAATCCGCTCCAGTTTCTTGCCTGGAGAATCCCATGGACAGAGGAGCCTGGTGGGCTGCAGCCCATGGGGTCGCCAAGAGTCAGACACGACTGAGCAACTTCACTCTCCCTTTCAATAAGGCTGAGAGGAGAATGGGACCTGCACAGGTCACGGAGCGTGTGAGCGACAGCGCCGGGACAGCCAAGTCCCAGGCCAGCGTTCTCTGTGCTACGTGTATCACATGGTCTTCCTACCACTAGATTTTCCTGCCATCTTTTAAAAAATATTTCTCTTAGTCAAGATGCTTCCCCTTCTGCTCTGCCTGTCTCTGGAAGGCTTTGCGCTCTCGCATGCTGGCTGACCTGTGCATCCTTCATTGATATTAAATAAAGTGAAAGTCGCTCAGTCATGTCCAACTCTTTGCAACCCCATGGACTAGAGAGGCCATGGAATTCTCCAGGCCAGAACACTGGAGTGTGCTGCCATGCCCTCCCCCAGGGGATCTTCCCAACCTAGGTCTCCCACATTGCAGGTGGACTCTTTACCAGCTGAGCTACCATGTAAATAACACAGCAATAATGCTCATTGTTATTAGTTGAATTGTGCTCCCCACCCCCACCCCCTGCCAAAAAATATGTTGGACTCTAAATCCTCAGTACCTCAGAACGTGACCTTATATGGATATCGGGTATTTACATACATAATCAAGTTATGATGATGTCATTAGGTGGACCTCAATCCAATATCACCTGTATCCTTATAAAAAGGAGAAAATTTGCTTAATTATGTTGAACTGGTTCATGCTGCTTTTCAGGTCTACTATATCCTTCTACTTCTCTGCATATTCAGTCTACTGATTTTTGAGAGTTTGATATGGAAATTCCAACTAAAAGATCTTAATTTATCTGCTTAAATAATTGTAATACACAGTGGAACTATATATAACTTTGTTCTGTATTTTTCAAGACTCCTATAAATATGTTATACTTTCATAATGTAAACAATTATAAAAGGGGAAAAAAAAAGAAAATCTGGACATGGAGACAGACTTCTACCATGGAGAATACCAGGAAGAACAGAGTCATCCTGCCACCAGCCCAGGTGCCCTGAAAAAAAGCTAGGGGAGAGGTCTGGAGCATATCCACATCGTGGTCTGCCCACACCTTGATCTCAGAGCTCTATCCTCCAAGACAGTGAGGCAACACGTTTCAGTTGTTTAAGCCCCTCAGGCTATGATACATGGTGAGAGTAGCCATAGGAAACACACGCTTATAAGCAGCAGAGTCCACACGGATGACAGACCGACTACACGTCAGGCTCCGGCACAGGCGCTCCACTGCATCACCTCAGCTGGTCCTCGCGCAGGCACTTCCGTCCTCACCCCACTGTCGATGGCTAAACAGAAGAGGCAGAGGGAAGGAACGTGCCCAAGGCCCAAGGCCAGCAAGTCAGCTACAGTCCTTGGGGCCCCAGGTCCACAGTCCTTGCAGGGCAGTTACATTCTTTACACCTACCTTTTCTCAAAAGTGTAATAGGAGTAATGACACCTACTGAATTAGGATTATCATAGGATTAAATGAGTTAATCCGGCAATGACTGAAGTGAAGTGAAAGTCGCTCAGTCGCGTCCAACTCTTTGCGACCCCATGGGCTAATACAGTCCACTGAATTCTCTAGGCCAGGATACTGGAGTGGGCAGCCTATCCCTTCTCCAGCAGATCGCCTCGACCCAGGCATCAACCTGGGGTCTCTGGCATTGCAGGCAGATTCTTCACCAACTGAGCTATCAGGGAAGCCCAACCTTGCCACTAATCAAGCATTATAAAAGTGCTTGTTAGCATCATGATAAGATCCTTTGCTGTCTTGATTATTTTCTCATAAATTTTCTGGTTAGTTATTGTTTCTCTTAACATATGATCCCCAAAAGCAAACACAATATTTCAAGTCTAACTTAGAACCTTCAAAACTTAGTTGTTCAGAAAACTAGTTTTTCAGGAAGAGAACTTAAAGTGTAGGATCCACCTTTAACATTCTAATTGCAGAGCTGGTTTGTTCGGAGCCTATGGTTGATTTTGTTAAAGCCTTCCCCCCTCCTCCATTTTTCTAGCAGATAGGATTTTCACTATTGGGTTTAGTGGGTAAGGAAAGCACTGCATGATTGAATGAGTAAATCAATGGACTAAGGAATACGTCATATGCTATGAGTGAATAAACACAACAGTTGGGGAAATGATCACAAGCCATTTTTTCACAGAAAGCTTTAAAAAGTAGGATCCTCATATCACACAAATCCTTTAAACAAAGCTACTGATTGAGAATGGTAATAATCTCTTAGATTTATGGGGCAGTTTCTAATCCTCAAAGTATTTTCCTATGATTATTATTACACAGAATCATAGATCTTCTAAGTTTGAAGGAACTACAATAGTCTTCTAATTTAACCATTATTTCTTTCAAAATCCTGACCGCTAGGGCTTCAAGCCTTTGCCTGCATACCTCCACAGTCAAGGAACTCACTACCTATGACTCAGCCCCCTCCATTGCTGGAGAACTCAAACACTTTGAAAGGCTGGTCCTCTGTAACCACACCCCCTCCCCCCCACCAGTGCCCACCAGTACAAATCTCTGGTATTTTCTGTGGGCCCGTCCCTTTGAAAGAAACATGTCCTCAAACATCTTCTTTTTCACACATCAAATCAAACATTTCCTTCATCCCTTTGCTCAAAACATTTTGGCAACAATATTCATTACTGTGGTCTCTCCAGCTAACAATTTAATACAAGGTATCACTTTGTAAGCACTTACTGAATCTTGGGCCCTAAACCACACAGAATCATGGCAAGGGCAAAGATTCCAATAATCTCTGCAGACAAGTTGGGATTCCAGCACTGGTGCTCACTGGTGAGGTGAACTTCAGCAAGTTACAAAACCCTCATCTGTAAATGCCGGACAAGAGCAGTGCCTATCCTCTAGAAAGTGAACACGGAAGTCGCTCAGTCGTGTCCGACTCTTTGCGACCCCTTGGACTGTACAGTCCATGGAGTGCTTCAGGCCACAATACTGGAGTGGATAGCCTCCAGGGGATCTTCCCAGCCCGGGGAGCGAATCCAGGTGGCCCCCATTGCAGGCTGAGCCACAGGGGACAGCCCTGTCTTACAGAGAGGCCAGAACAATTCAATGAATGATGCATGTGTTACCACATTGTGCCTGACATCAAACTTTGAAAGCTGGGTCCTTTACAAGCCCTCAGTGAAGGTAGCCATTAGTTTTATTATGCAGAACCTTTGCGTGTATGACCTTATTCAGTACTTTGAAAAAAAAATAATAAGAATTAGAAAATATTACCCTAGTTTTACAGATGAGCTTGATGTGGCCAAGTCCATAAAGGGATAACTGTGTAACCTCGGCACTGACACCCAAGTCACAACCCCTCTTAATAACATGTTCGTAGATTCCAAATAAGGTGGGGGTCTATGCATGAATTTATCCATAATATTTTGTACTTTAAGTCAACAATTAATGCAGAGAGAAGGGAAATGATGGTCTACAAATTAAGGGCAGGGGACCCACCTCTACAAGCCAAATATGGGCTTTGCCATTTAACCCTGACAAGCTCATGCTGGTAGGTATTGATAAGCATTAACAGTTGAGGATCCACATCTATGAAATAAACATAACAGTGTCCACCTTAGGGTATATTGTGAGGATTAAATTTAATAATGAATGTAAATCAAACACTACCTGGCATGTTGTAAGGTCTCAATAAATGTCAGGTATTGTGCATATTTCTCTAGATCAGATAGCAAGATAGCAGAAAAAATAAGACGAAATCCAACTTCTCTTGTCCTATGTTAGAGTATTTTAAACACTGTTGCAACGGTAATAGTAGTAACCACTGTTACTGTGTGCCTATGATGTGCCAGATGGACACTGGGTACTATTTATACATGTTTCTTACGCTGTTCTCATTCATCCTGTGAGACTGGTAGGATCAGTTGTTTTATAAAGAAACTGAGGCTCAAAGAGGAGAGGGGAGTCCCCCAGAGTAAAACCATCAGGAAGCAGGAAGCAAGAAAGACAGTGTCTTCCAAACCTCTGCTCTGTTCTCTGCATCCATCATCCCCGCTGCACGACTGAGGCAGGCACGTGACTGCTCTGGGTAGCTGAAGCTAAAGCCGCAGACTAGATGAACGACCCCCTACTCTCGTCCTCTGCCCAGGCGTCCACCAAGTACCTCCTTGTTGCCTGACCCTTGAGATACTAATAGTCAGATGGTGCAGCCTCCTGGGATAAAGCAGACGCTCAACAAGCTGGAAAGGGCATGCTGGTTCCATTCCAGCAGGCATGGATGGTCGCAGGTTCCAGGGACTGAACTGGAGCTGGTTGCTCTGCATGGGTGGGCAGGATCTTTATGCCAAAGCAAGTGGGTGAAAAACATTGACGGGGACCGCCAGATTTCTCTGGGATGTGACTGGACGGTTTGGTCTTCTCCCAGACCATCTCAGATCTTCACTGGAGATAATGGCAGTGCAGAGTTTGACAGAGGGAGAGCCGCAGTATCCTGAACAGCCCTGTGACATGAGTTTGGAGTCTTGGAAAATCCTGGCCCCAACTGAGCTTTCTTATTGACAGTGAGAGACCTGGGTTCGATCTCTGGGTGGGGAAGATCCCCTGGAGAAGGAAATGGCAACCCACTCCAATATTCTTGCCTGGAGAATTCCGTACACGAGCTTGGTGGGCAACAGTCCATGAGGTCATAAAAGAGTTGGGCATGACTAAGTAACTAACCTTCACTTTTCACTTTCAGCCTTAGGCAAGTCAAAGAAACTCACTTAGTCTCAAATTTTTCATCAGTGAAATGCGAGGGCAGAACCCAGCCACCAGGAATGCCATCTTTATTTATTTATTCAGTCACTCACTCACTCATTTATTTATTATCTGTGCTGGGTTTTAGTTGCAGCCTACAGGTCTTCCATCTTCCTTGAGGCATGTGGTATCTTTAGTTCAAGCAGAAATCTTAGCTGGTGCATGGGGAGTCTAATGCGGGCCCCCTTCTGGAAGCAGCGTGTCTTAACCACTTGACTATCAGGGAAGTCCCATGAATGCCATTTTAAATGTTTAGGATTTTTTAATTTTTTAAATTAAAACAGAAAAAACCTTTTTAAATTAAAAAAATGGGGAAGGTGGGACTGGGGAGAAGCAAGCATTGTTTTTTTGTTTTTGCTGAATTATCTGTGGCCAGAATGGCAAGGACAGAATCTGAGCCACAGAGTCTGAGATGCCTGGATGGGGAGTCCTAGCTTGTATCTGGACCTCAGTTTATCCATCTGCAAAGTAAATGGGTATAAAATATCAGCTTGCCTCCATAATAAAAGTGTGTGTGCGTGTGCTAAGTTGCTTTAGTTGTACCCAACTCTTTACGATTGTAGCCTGGTGGGCTAGAGTCCATGGGGATTCTCCACTGAAGAATACTGGAGTGGGTTGCCATGCCGCCCTCCTCCAGGGGATCTTCCCGACTCAGGGTTCGAACCCAAGTCTCTTAGGTCTCCTGCACTGGCAGGCAGGCTCTTTACTGCTAGCGCCACCTGGCAAGCCCAGATAATAAAAGTGTACCAAATAATAAAAGCTAATGCCCTTACATGCCAGGCTCCTCTGACACAAGTGCACTGTTACACAGTATTAGGATAACCCTTATTTTTATAGATGACTAAACAGGGGACAGAAGGGTTAAATACGTTGCCCAACATCACCCAGAGTGTTCCGTGGCAGAGTTGAACTTTACATCCAGGCACTGGAGCTAGGTACGAATGCATGTCATCTCCCTCTAAATAGAGGGCAGAGGTCTCTGAGGACATCCCCGCCCTGAGAGGCTGGGCTGCCATCAGCGGACGCCAAGGAGGCCACTGTGTTCCTGGATGTGTCTCTGTCTGCTGAGGGGTAAGGTGAGGATGGGAAAGATCAAAATATTGGAGCCCTGAAGGGGGAAAGAACTGGTGGGACCATAGGGTGGAAGGCCTAGGCCACCCCAGCTAGCAGGCAGGGAGGGTCTGGAGAGCGCCAACCTCTGCACAACCTACTCCACCAGCCACATCCTGAATTACAGGGAAATTTAAGAGACATTTTGGGTCTTGGTGAATTTTTTCCAAGCTAAACTCACTGAGCAGAAAAAAAAAAAAATAACAAATGTGAGGATCACTGGCAGTCTTTGGGGAGAGGTCTGATTTAGTATCATTAATTAGATGTGGAAGCAGAGAAAGTCCACGCAGGACTAGTGTTATCATTGGTATAATTCTGTCGAAGTCCCTGGGTTTTGGGAGGACGTAGGTGAGTAAATGCTATGCTGAAACAGAAAATGCTTAATAAACGTGAATCCAAACCGAGGCTCACTCCTAGACATTCAGAGAAGAGTCACACCCTCCTGTCCAGTCAGTCTTCTTCACATCAGATGGCACCCCAGGCTGCACGAGGTACTGAGCAAGCGCCCCGAGAGGTGCCTACAAACTTGCAACCCAGAGTCAGCATGCAGGCACCCACTCGGCTTGGCATGTGGCTGCAACACTCTCTAAATATAAAAATGGGAAAAGTCTATCACACTCACTCCATGAATAACACAAAGGCCTTGATTTGTTCCTCCACGTGATGAGCATGCGTTAGGTCCAAATTTAACGCGGCTGCCTGGCTGGGGTATGTGAGTGTTTTTCCAGAAAGAGGAAACTTCCAAGCACTTACTCAGTCCTAATGAGAATGTCTCATACACAGGCAGGGTTGAAGAGGGACCCGGAGCAGAGAAACTGAAAGGCCAGCTCCGCTTCATCGCAGGTCCTTGGTAAGTACTATTGATGACTAAATGAAAGGCAGAAAGGAAGGGCTGGCTCATAGCCCCATTCTGCCGAGTGACCTTAGGCCAATCCCTTCAGCTCTCTGAGCCCTACATTCCTTGCACGTAGGCTAGGAATAACATTTCCTACACTTGTGCGTCTGTGCTAAAGGTAAAAGGGAGAAAATAATGTTTAAGAGTGGCCTGAGGAGTGAAAAGCACCAGACTGAGTTCAGTTCTAGCTATTATCTGATCTTTTCTGGANGGCCAATCCCTTCAGCTCTCTGAGCCCTACATTCCTTGCACGTAGGCTAGGAATAACATTTCCTACACTTGTGCGTCTGTGCTAAAGGTAAAAGGGAGAAAATAATGTTTAAGAGTGGCCTGAGGAGTGAAAAGCACCAGACTGAGTTCAGTTCTAGCTATTATCTGATCTTTTCTGGAGCCAATTAGACCCTGTACATTCTTCCCTTTGATTCTTTTTTTCAATTTACTGTACAAAGCCATTAATTACAGCTTTTCAAATCCATCGTTAATGTGAGTCTACATACATCACAGACTTACCATTTCAGTGATTTCTGCCCTGGCATCCTTCTTTAAGGAGGCAGCAGCCTCAGAGTTCCAGATCCTGGGGCCAACAGAGATGGGAGGCCACTTCACTTCTCTGTGTCCATAACTTCATCTCTAACATGGAGGTGGCATGCCTGACTTCTGGGTGAGAATGCAATGAAATAATGCCCATGAATGCCCCTGGTGCAGGGCTTGACACATGGTTAATAAATTCTTGCATTGAAAAAGGGAGTGTAGAGAATAGTTGAGTTTTTATAGCCAGACACACCACACTTGGGTTCAAATACCCAAGGGCAGCTCCATCTCTTCCTAGCTATGCGACTTTGGGTAATTTTCTCTGCTCTCTGACTCAGTATTCACAAATATAAATGGGGGTAATGGGGCAGGCCATGGTGGGGATGGTGTGTAATAGCCCTGGCTATGCAGAGTTCAGCTCCGGGGGCCACCACGCAGGGTCTACACTGAAGAGGGTGTTGTGAGGGTTAAAACACATCAAGGGTGCTTGGGAAAGGGCAGCCGCACTCCAGCTGTGTTTGCTCAGTCATTCTTGGAAAGGCCAGTTGCGCTGGAGCACTGAACCTCAGCCCTCAGCCAGGCAGNCACCACGCAGGGTCTACACTGAAGAGGGTGTTGTGAGGGTTAAAACACATCAAGGGTGCTTGGGAAAGGGCAGCCGCACTCCAGCTGTGTTTGCTCAGTCATTCTTGGAAAGGCCAGTTGCGCTGGAGCACTGAACCTCAGCCCTCAGCCAGGCAGGCTGAGCACGTGGCAGACGTTAAACAGCTATTCCCAGAGATGTCGGCCAAAAGGCCAAGGAGCTAGAGACCCCTTATTTTCTCCTCTGAAGCACAATTAGCTTGTCACAGCTGACGGATGATAGACGAGTATACATCAGTCCAAGGGACACCGCAGAAGTCATCTGACCTTCTGTTTATCATTCTGACCTCGCGTACTTAGCCAGCTCCTTCCCTCCCCCTGCTGGCAATCCCTTGCCTCCCGCCATGGTCTCCCCACCCTGCACCCCCATCACCGCCCCTCAACCCCTGAAGCCCCCTCCCAGGCCCCCTCTCACTCACCATCACAGAGATGTGGAGAACATGCACCTGCTCCTCTACGATCTCCGAGGGCTCCTGGATGGGGGGAGCAGTGGCCGGGGCCAGCTGCCCGGAGCTGCTCATGGACACGTGGAAGTACAGCGTGCCGTTCTCCAGCCACTGCTGCCGCCAGTGGACCAGCGAGATGTCCGCAGCTGTGCCTGACATTTCTGCAAGACAAGAGGCAAGGCACGGGGTGAACGGCGGGCCTGGCCTCAGCACACCGGGCAGGAGAGGAGCCACACACGTTCGGGAGCTCCAAAGGCATCTAGCCTGTGCTGGATGCCTTGCCCAGCTCAAATCTATGAGCCCGAGTCACTCTGCTTTGCACCTGAAAAGATCACAACGTGGTTAACTGACTATACGCCAATATAAAAGGAAAAGTTTAAAAAAAAAAAATCCATGAGCCAGAGACTGTCACTTCCATTTACAGGCCAGTCAGCTGGTAGCAAGGTTATCCCAGAACAACAGAGTGGCAGAAGCAGGATTTGAACCCAGGTCTGCCCAGTGCCCCTTCGATAGCACCATGCATGATGGTGGAACGCATTCCACGCCAAAGGTGGAAATAAGCTAAGCAAGAGGTGAGGAAGGTGCGCACGTCCTTCTGAGACCATGGAACTATAAGCAGGCGAAGGAAGTACCTGAACGGGAAGTGGGGGAGCTCAGAGTGTGAACTCTTCAGAAGCTCAGCTGGAAATGCTCATGGCAGAAATGCAGAACCTCAGAGCTGGGAAGGCCCAAAAGAACATCTGGCCCAGCTGAGGGGCTCAGGATCATCCTCTACGGGAAAGGAGCTTGGTGAGCGGGTTGTTCTGAACCATGTCTCCTGCTGTGCTCAGAGCAGCTCCACTCCCCTCCTCACGTTGCCTAGATAGTACTCTCAAACAAGGAAGTACTGGCGCAAGGATTTCCATAGCTGAAAAATACTCGAAAACCCACTTCCTCACTCCACTGATCTCATATAGCCAATGGGAAGTTAGGGCTTTCTAGTCAATTGTAAGGTCACCTAACTTGAACTTCCTAACTCTCGCATCTATGCTGTTTTTCCCTCTGAAGATGCTTTGAAAATAAGAAATATCACTTTAGCAGTACTATTCAGTGTAATTGTACCAGCATAGCTTCTTGATAAGAAGGGCAAGGACATATGGTACCAAAAGCGTTCTTTCACTGGAATCTACAATCCTTCCATCATGCTGTCTACTCAAGGGAGGTGTCCCTGAAAGTATCCTGAAGGCCAAGGCCAATGAGCACGTCCTATGAATAGAGGGGAAGGGTGATGGGGTTCTTGGAGAATTACCAGATCTGTCTTCAAATCAGTTACTGTAGGAAACAGAAGCAATCAATCCACCCAGACAAGCAGCCTTAATGGTGTATGAGGCTTGGACCTCTGGACCACGCTTTGGAGCAGACCTAGAGACTGCAGTCCCCTAGTCCCCAGAGGCTTCCTGTTTACACACATACGTGAGCTTGAGGAGGACTGATGAGGAAGACGTGTTAGACCTTCTTATCTAGCCAGCTTTCCCCAGTCCCCATCGTGTCTGTTCACACTGAACTAAAAGCAGTCACCTTGAAGCAAGGAGACAATGATATCCGTTCGCCAAATGCTACTGATTAATTCCTGCATCATCCACCCCCGTCCCCCCATAGACTCTAACTCCTTCAGGTTCACAATCCAAAGTCAGGGGAAGAGCATCTGCCACTTAATAAGTGCTATAAAAAGTTAGCTATTAATATTTATTATCATTATTATTATTAATAGGGACAGGATCTAATTCACCCTTCAGCTGCTTAAAAAAAAAAAAAAAAAGTACTTGAGACATTCTTGATTGCCTGCTTTCTCTCCCACTCCTCATCCAGCCCATCAGGAAATCTTTCAAAAGGCACCTGAAACGCAGCACTTCCCAGCCCCTCTACTGCACACCTGAGCCAAGACACCTTCCTTTCTTACCTGGCTTACTGCAAAGGCTGCTTCTTTAAAAAAAAAAATTGTTTATTTACATATCTATTTTTGGCTACACTGGGGCTATGTTGCTGTGGGTGGACTTTCTCCAATCGCGGCGAGCTGGGCTCACGCCCACACTGCGGGGCGCGGGTTTCTTACGGAAGCGGCTTCTCCTGCTGCAGATCACCGGCTCTAAAGCACACATGCTCCAGCAGTTGTGGCTCCAGGACACAGTTGCCCCACGACATGTGGGACCTTCCAGGACCAGGGATCGAACTGGTGTCCTTTGCACTGGCACGCAGATGCTCGACCACCGGGGAAGTCCTGCAAAGGACTCTTGACTTGACTCTCTTCTTCCACCCTGGCCTATTCTCAACCAGAAGCCAGAGGAATCCTGCCACAGCCTGAGTCAGCTCACGTCACTCATCCGCTCTAAACCAACAGCCTCCTACCTCATCCCAAAGCAAGGGCAAAGCAGCTGATACACAGTAACTCATCCAAGGGAAAACCTGCCTGGGGTTCCCTTGCTGCACTCAGAGTGGAGCAGAGGTGCAGGTGGTCCCGGGAGTGCACTGGCTCCTAGAACTGAGAACTGAAGGACCCCAGAGCTCGCCCCGCAGCCCCGGGGAGCAGACTGGCGGCACAGTGCCTCGTCTGTGAGGCAGGTCTCTCCCCAGCACCTCCTCTCCCCCACCGCCAGCCTCAGCACCCGCGGACTTGGCAGCAGCTCCCCTGGCAGCTGGCCAGCTGGGCCAGGGCAACGTGAAGACACGACAGTGAAAGGCCTTGCTTGATNCAGTGCCTCGTCTGTGAGGCAGGTCTCTCCCCAGCACCTCCTCTCCCCCACCGCCAGCCTCAGCACCCGCGGACTTGGCAGCAGCTCCCCTGGCAGCTGGCCAGCTGGGCCAGGGCAACGTGAAGACACGACAGTGAAAGGCCTTGCTTGATGCCTTGCTCATTTTTCTCTCGGTGCATCAGAGTCAGAACCAGATGTCCAGGGAACCCAGGGACCGGGGTTTGCCTCTGGAAATTGTTGTCTCTCATTAAGCAGCTCAAGAAAGAGGATCTGCGTGCTGTTGGCTGGGCGGGCACTTATTGCATTCAGAGGCCTATGGCACCAGCAGAGAGCCCCGGGGGCAGCCACATCGGGCTAACACAGGTGGGTACAGGAGGCAGAGGCAGGGTTGGGGGAGGCTTGCTGAAATCTGCTCCTCTTACTCCTGGGGCTAGTCTGGCCCATGCCTGAAAGCCCGTCACTAAAGCAGCTTGCCATCCCTGTGTTCAGACTAGAACACAGAGGGTCACACGGGGTTAGACACTTGTTTAAGGTCACTGGCGAACTGGTACCCAGCTGGACCCAGTGGACTGCCAGTCCAGGTCAATTTCCACTGTGCCAGTTGTTCTTACAGCACCTTCCTTTTCCTTGACTAAATCAGCCCAAGGACCAAAACTAGATTGGGCTCTTTGTTTGCTACGGCGATGAGTGCACAGTCAGCAGACAGCAAACGTTAAATGACAATAACAGTGTGTGAAACACAGTAAATATTGAATCACAGAGAAGGCTCCGGCCGAACGCTATTACAAAGAAGAAGAAGAAAAACGGCCGTTGGGCGGGGACAAGGGGCATGCAACCTCGGAGGGAAAGCTGCCTTAGCGGAAGCAGAAGGCCTCAGCCACTCGTTCTCGCGTCCATTTTCTCACGTGTTTCTTTCTTTAGTCACTGGACACGCCTTACCGAGGACCTGCTCGATGGCAGGTGGCTTAGCAGCCTAGAATCTGGAGTGAAATGAGGCACAGGCCTGCCTTCAGGAGACCCGCTGTCCTTCAGCAGCAGGAGCTCTGACCCCGCCCTACGTCGCCGCCCACGCATGCGCACACCGTCCTTTTAACGTGGCCCGGGAACCGCGCAGAATCCTGCGCCACCGCCTACCTCGTTCGCTCACCATGCTCGCCAGCCCTCAGGACTTACAACTGTTCCTCTCCGTAGTGCATACGTGCTTTCCGTCCCGTCTCCCTGGAACTCTCCACCCAAACCTCGGAAGCTGCCTGCTTCCCAGCCAGCACCCGCTCAGAGAGGGCACGCTGCTCTTACCTCTCTGTGACCCCGTGTACTGTACCGTCCACGGGAGTCTCCAGGCCAGAACACTGGAGTGGGCAGCCATTCCCTCCACCAGGGCATCTTCCCAACCCAGGGACTGAGCCCACATCGCCCACA
>SJYA01009392.1:0-15009 GCA_006410615.1 Neotragus moschatus
TGAGTCTGACATGACAGAGCGACTGAACTGAACTGAACTGAGGGACTTTCACTCGCTCACTTATTATCCTTTTAATGTGCTGTTAATTCTGTTTGAAGAATTTTATTTCTGTGTTCTTCGAGGTTATTGACCTGTAATTTTCTTTTCTTATAGTGTCCTTGTCTGGTTTTGACATCAGGTTAATTCTGGTCTTGTTAAATGAGCTTAAAATGCCCTATCTTCTTCAATTTTTTTTGAAATACTAGTACTAATTTTTCTTTAAATTCTTTGTAGAATTCACCAGTAAGGTCATCTGGTCTGGATTTTCCTTATTTGGATATTTTTATTACTGATTCTGTCTCTTTACTTGCTATTAGTATGCTCATATTTTTTGTGTTATCATGATTCAGTCTTGGTAGGTTATATGGGTTTTTTTGGCATGTGCATCTTAGTAGTCTCTCATGATCCTTTGCATTTCTGTAGTATCAATTGCAAAGTCTCCTCTTTATTTTTTTGACTTAAATTTTGATTATTCTCTTTTTTTCTCAGTCAGAAAGGTTTGTCAGTTTTAATTTCTTAAAAATTCAGTTTTGGTGATCTTTACTGTTGTTTTTATTATTTCTATTTCACTTATTTTTGCTCTGATGTTTGTTAATTCCTTCCTTCTGCTAACTTTGGGCTTTGTTTGTTCTATTCCTTGAAGTACAAAATTTGGTTATTTGAGACTTTTTCCCCCTTATTATAAGCATTTATTCTTCAAACTTCCCTGTGTACTGCTTGTGTCCATGAGTAGAAACAGATCCTCCAACTTTATCAACTTTACAGACAAAACACCTATCACAGAACTCATATCAGTGGAAGCTCAATACAATAAATACTTAGACCTGAATGATAAAGGTCCATTGAATCCAAAGATGCTGGAAGGATTCAGCGCAAATGGAAAGTAGTTTTGAAATTTTTTCCTTTTTATAAACTTATCCTTGATCTTTGATGGTGTCTATTTCAGAAAAAAAAAATAGTTCTTTGTAAATGATAATTTTTAACATCAGATAAAACTTTGTATAATACAAAATCCATCAGAGATCAGAAATATTTAACATCCTTTCATCATCCAGAAATGAAACAGATATGTTAAACTTGCCTATGGCTGCACACAGAGTCACTACTAGGTGTGGAGGTAAAATACTGAGGAAGTCTTAAGAGCTACATGTTGTGCCTGAAATAATACAGTGGCCTAGTCACAGTTCCCTCACTTTTCTTAAACAAATTACTAAAAGAATGGAAGAAAATTAAGAGTTTCAAAATAGAGAACTTATAAGACTAGATTTATTCTCTGAAGCCAGCTAAACTTAGAAGTGTCTAGTAATTATTTTCAATTTTTAGTACAAAACCGAATAAAAATGTCAGTGTTATCTTTTGGAAAAATAATTAAATAATGACCCCGGTTTTTAAAAATAACAATGGAAACCTGGATCTGAAAATCTCAAATTATGTCAAGACACATTGGGATGGAGATGAAAGAAGACTAAACTTGTGCTTAACTCCCAGCCTTCATAAGGGGTACCAACTTACTTCCTGTTAATTCCAGTCATCTCCAAGTGTCAGTATCTATGATCACAGCCTTCCCTTTATGTATTTCTATACTACTGCACTTCTTTACCTTTTCCTGGATATGCTTCTTCCTCTGCCTATACACATACATACGCCTACCTCCTCTGATTCTCTCCTTCTCTCCCCAACCCCTGAGTTGAGTGAACTGTAATTTCCTTAGCTGTACAGATATCGTTAGGAGAGCAACACTGAGTTTTTTGCTCAACTGAATAGATTTACTAGGAACAGTGCCCTGGCTGGGCCTTAACACCTTATCCACTCAAACGCTATAATATAGATGGGATGGCTGCACCTTTGGAGAAGGCAATGGCACCCCACTCCAGTACTCTTGCCTGGGAAATCCTGTGGAGCCTGGTGGGCTACAGTCCATGGGGTCACGAGGAGTTGGACACGACTGAGCGACTTCACTTTCACTGTTCACTTTCATGCATTGGAGAAGGAAATGGCAACCCACTCCAGTGTTCTTGTCTCGAGAATCCCATGGATGGAGGAACCTGGTGAGCTACAGTCCATGGGCTCTCAAAGAGTCAGACACGACTGAGCAACTTCACTTTCACTTTCAATAGTAGGCTATAAAAATGAAAAGTAAAGGAGAACTAAATTTTTTAAGTGGTAATAGTAAAAATATATCTAGGAATTTCTCTGGAGCTGTTGTGGGCAGTGTGGGGCTAGTTTACTGTCAGATAGTCCCTTGTTCCAGCATGTACTTGTTCTCAAAGACTATAGTTGCTCCCTCGAATGCATAGTCTCAGCATCAATTGCAGGGTTTTAATCTGTTGCACCTGTCACTTCCAGGGAGGTCCTGCCACCTTTGTTTACTTTGGCATTCTCTGTTTGCAAGTCTCTTCAGTGTCTAACTTCCACCCTGACAGGAGGGGGCTAAGGTGACCACTTATTCAGGCTCACTTGTTCAGTTGCAATGTGGACAAGAGGGGCACTGCAAACAAATATCATTGGCATATGTGGGGACTGCTCACAGTGGCTGGACCACACTGGGCTTGCCACAACCCAAGGCAGCATGTACTTCCCAGGTTCACACTGCTCAGGCTCCAGGGTGCTCCACTAGGGCACTGTCCCAAGTGAGCCCTACATTTCATGCACTTCCCAGGTCTAAGATGCTCAGGTTCTTGGGTGTTCTGCAAGAGCACAGACCCAGATGGGCTGTGAGTTTTGTGCCCTTCCCAGGCCCAGGTCCAAGCCACTCAGGTGACCAGGTGCTTGGCAAGTGCACTGTCCCAGGTGGGCTGTGAATCTTATGCACCTCCCTGGTCCTGGCTGCTCAGTTTCCCAGGCATGAGGGCACAGTCCCAGGTATGCTGTGTGTCTCCTCTGGGGGCTGATCTCAGGCTGTGACACTCCTGGCCTATGTGAACCATCCAGGATCCCAGGCTGCAACTGGCAGCCTGCTCACAGTTTGGTGGAAGATGTGGTCTGTAGGGTTGAGATTGCAGCAGTCCCTTGCCTTCAAGCTCTGGCTGTTGCACACCTGCCTCTCTGTCTCTGGGGAGGGAGGGCCCTAAATGGCAGTCTGCTTGCTCTCCTTTGATATTCACTAGAGTGCAATCCTTTGGCACTCAGCCTTTCTTATTGTCCAATTCTGGCATCTGTACATGACTACTGGAAAAACCATAGTCATTGACTATATGGACCTTTGTCAGAAATGTAATGTCTCTGCTTTTTAAAACTCTGTCTAGGTTTGTCATAGATTTTCTTCCAAAGAGTAAGCATTTTTTAATTTCATGGATACAGTCAGCAGCTGCAGTGATTTTGGAGCCCAAGAATATAAAGTCTGTCACTGTTTCCATTGTTTTCCCATTTATTTTCCATGATTGGTGGGACGAGATGCCATGATCTTCAATTTTTGAATGTTGAGTTTTAAGCCAGTTTTTTCACTCTCCTCTTTCACCTTTCATTCTCCTCTTTCACCTTTATCACATTTATCAAGAGGCTCTTTAATTCCTCTTCACTTTCTCCCATTACAGTAGTGTCATCTGCTTGTCTGGCGTTATTGATATTTCTCCCTGAAATGTTGATTCCAGCTTGTGCTTCATCTAGCCCAGCATTTTGCATGATGTACTTTGCATATAAGTTAAATAAGCAGGGTGACAATATACAGCCTTAACGTACTTCTTTCCCAAGTTGGAATCAGTCCATTGTTCCATGTCCAGTTCTAATTGCTGCTTCTTGACCTGCATACGGGTTTTGCAGGAGGTAAATAAGGTGGTCTGACGTTCCCATATCTTTAAGAATTTTCCAGTTTGTTGTGAACCACAGAGACAAAGGTTTTAGCATAGTCAGTGAAGCAGAAATTGATGTTTTTCTGGAACTCTCCAGCTTTTTCCATGATCCAATGGATGTTGGCAACTTGATCTCTGGTTCCTCTGCCTTTTCTAAATCTAACTTGTATATCTGGAAGTTCTTAATTCATGTACTGTGGAAGCCTAGCTTGAAGGATTCTGAGCATGACCTTGTTGGCATGTGAAATGACTACAACTGCCCAGTAGTTTGAACATTCTTTGGAATTACCCTTCTTTGAGATTGGAATGAAAACTGCTGAGTGTTCCAAATTTGCTGACATATTGAGTGCAGTACTTTAACTGCATTATCTTTTAGAATTTGAAATAGCTCAACTGAAATTCCATAACTGTCCCTAGCTTTGTTCTTAGTGATGCTTCCTAAGGTCCACTTGACTTCACACTCCAGAAGGTCTGGCTCTAAGTGAATGATCACACATTGCGGCTATCCAGATCACTAAGATCTTTTTTTTTTTTTTAATAGTTATTCTTGTGTATTTTTGCCATCTCTTCTTAAAATCATCTGCTTCTGTTAGATACATACTGATTCTGTCTTTTATTATACCCATCTTGGCATGAAAAGTTCCCTTGATATCTCTAATTTTCTTGAAGAGATCTCTATTCTTTCTCATTCTATATTTTCCCCCTATTTCTTTACCTTGTTCGCTTGGGGAGGCTTCTTATTTCTCTTTCCTCTTCTCTGGAACTTTGCATTCAGGTGAGTATGTCTTTCCTGTTCTCCTTTGGCTTTTGCTTCTTTTCTTTTTTCAGCTATTTGTAAGGCCTCCTCAGACAACCATTTTGCCTTTCTTCTTCTTGGAGATGGTTTGAGCACAGCCTCCAGTACAATGTTGTGAACTTCTGTCTATATTTCTTCAGGCAGTCTATCAGGTCTAATCCCTTGAATCTATTGTCACTTCCACTATATAATCATGTGATTTGACTTAGGTCATATTTTAGTGGCCTAGTGGTTTCCCCTAGTTTCTTCTATTTAAATCTGAATTTTGCATAAGGAGTTTATGATCTAAGCCACAATTTTTGCTAACTGTATAGAGCTTCTCTATCTTCAACTGCAAAGAATATAATCAATCTGATTTCTGTATTGACCATATGGTGATGTCCATGTGCAGAGTCTTCTCTTGTGTTGTTGGAGGACCAGTGTATTCTCATGGCAAAACTCTGTTAGTCTTTGCCTTGTCTCATTTTGTATTCCAAGGTCAAACTTGCCTGTTACTCCAGGAATCTCTTCACTTCCTACTTTTGCATTCCAGTCCCCTATGATGAAAAGGACACCTTTTTGTGTGTTAGCTCTAGGAGGTCTTTTAGGGGTTCACAGAACTGTTCAACGTCAGTTTCTTCAGCATTAGTGGTTGGGACATAGACTTGGATTACTGTGATATTGAATAGTTTGCCTTGGAAACGAACAGAAACCATTATGCTGTTTTTGCGACTGCACCCAAGTACTGCATTTGGGACTCTTCAGTTGACTATGAGGGCTACTCCATTTCTTCTAAGAGATTCTTGCCCACAATAGTAGATATAATTGCATCTGAATTAAATGCACCATTCCTATCCATTTTAGTTCAATGATTCCTAAAATGTCAATATTCACTCTTGCCATCTCCTGTTTGGCACTTCATGGACCTCCCATTCCAGGTTCCTATGCAATATTGTTTACAGCATTGTGCTCTATTCTCACCACCAGACACATCTGCAACCGGGTGTTGTTTTTGCTTGGCTCAGCCTCTTCATTCCTTCTCAAGCTATTTCTCTGCTCTTCTCCAGTAGCAGAGAGAGAGAGAGATAGCTATACACAGAGACAGTGAGATAGAGAAAAAGAGACAGAGAGAAGCACAAAGGGAGAGAAACAGAGAAATTTATTGTCAGGAATTGGCTCTGTGATTATGTAGGCTAACAAGCCTGGAATCTGCAGGACAAGCCAGAAGACTGGAAACTGGATAAGATCTAATGTTGCAGTCTTGAATTTGGAGGCAGAATTCTTTCCTTTTCAGGGAATCTTAGTCTTTTTTCACAAGGCTTTTTGCTGATTGGATGAGCCCATCCACACAATGAAGAGTAATCTGCTTGGTTCAAAGTCTGCTGATTTAAATACTAATCCCAGTTAAAATACCTTCATAGTAACATCTAGACCATGGACAGCACAGCTTGACCAAACGGATGCATAAAGTTGATCATCACATCTCCTATGTGCCAGGCACTGAAAATACAGGGTGGATAAATCTAAGAAACTAATGATTTTGAGTAGTGCACAAACACAGGATCATAGAGTTAAACTGAATTAACTCAAACAGAGAAAGAAATATACATCTACGTGTTTCATGTAGAGAAAGCAGAAAGTCTTGGCAAGCGTAGTACACAAACTTAGCCTTATGGTCATCGATGTGGAACAGGTATGCTCTCCTGAGACTCATCTATTATACTTTCTTCAGGAATTCCATCACCATGGGCCCCTGAAAAATTCTTCTAAGGCCATCTTTATTGCATGCATTGCTCCTTTGGGTTACTGACAGTTGGCATTTCTACACACTGTACATACATATGGGGAAAGAACTCAGCAAAGTGGCTGATGTGTTTTTTCTCCTTCTCATGACTGTGTCTCCATCTTCTTTCCACTTCAACTTTTTGCACTACTCTATTAAAAGAAGAAAAAGACCGAACACACAACTTCATGGAAGTATCATTTAATTTAGTCACCAAAACTTGGCCAACATTCCCTATGGTGATAGGTCCAGTACATTTCAATCACTGCCCTGAGTTGTATGCTGTCCATTTCACATTACTGGAATCAGATGTGAGATTTTGCAAGACTGCCATTCCCTTTCATAAAACTTTTACAAAGTATTTGAGTCTTGTGTGGCTTGAAAATGACCTTCATAATTAAATAATCTCAACTCTTTCCCAGATAGATCATCATGTATTTATGATCTGGAAGCAGATAGCAGTGATTACTCAAGAATCAAGATGACCTTGCTGCTGTGAGTTTAGAGAGAAAATATAACCAAAACCGGGATCTAGTTGCTCACCATCAGAAGCCAATAAAGAAGCCAGGATGGCAGAAAGGAAAGTTTGCTTCATTTTGGATCCTAGTAGCAGGGAGGAGAGAGGGGAGGGGAGATTCCTGTCCAAAGATGGATTCCCTCTAACTGACAAACAGTGGGCAGGAGTTTTTATAGATAGAGGAATGGGACTGTGTGCAGAAACAGCACAGTTGGTGCTGACAGTCATTTTGAAATTGATCATCAATGGTCTGATTAGCATTATCTTGATTGTTTAAGTAAAGTTAACCTTCAGTTTCAGGATCAGCTTATTCCCATTTCCTTGAGGCCAGTTCTTAGAATTGTGGCTTTTTATTTCACAGCTATATTCAAGTCATAATATAGTTAACTTCTTTCACTTGGCAGGGTTTCAGTATCTATAAGACAGCTCACAGGATATGGTTCAGGATATTATCTATAGTCTTTGCAAGGAATTAAAGGTCCTTGACTATGCTTAATGATGAAACTATATTATTTGGTCTGCTTTGACTGTTTTCCCTTGTTTCTGCATTTCCTCCTTTCTTTGATTAAATTTATCCATTGGCTAAAATTTTTTCACAGGCAAAAGACCAACCGAGGACATAGGGGAAAGAGGTAGGGACCATAAGATCCTGCTTCATTTCAAGCCTCCTTTTCTTTGATAATTCTCAGTCTTGAGGAGGGAGAGTAAATGAAGTTTCAAATAGAGAGGTTAGTCATAAACTTAGAAGAAAAATTTGGTTTTAGTTCCATTTCTGTTCCAATTTTGCCAACTCTTTGAGGGAATGGGGAAATGGCCACTCTTGGCTACTTCCTATGAAGGGGGTCATAGTCCTACCTAATTTACGAAATAGACACAGATTTGGAAATAATCTTGATTTCCAAACTTAGCATCAACATTTTGTATTCTTTTTCAGCATTACCTCTGTTTTTAATTACTTTGTCATAGTACCTGGACTAGACAAACAAAATTAGTGGACATATTATCATGAGGATAACAGTCAAAATATACCTCTTTATTCTACTCTGAATGTACTTTTTTTTTTTAATGTTTAAAGCAGATGTACAACATATGTTTAATAGGCCACAATTGGGGTGTTTTGGTTACCTAAAGTTCAATTTAAATCATCTATAAGCCAGAATGATTTCCCCACACTACAATACATGAAAATTTTCTTCATCATTTCCCCCTTTTAATTTCAAACCCTTCCATAGAAAGCATTGATAATCAACATATTTTTCCAGCATTGCCAGAATGACTCATTGCCTGCTCTGGGTCCATTCATGGCCCTCGGTGTTAGACCTCTTTTTTGTCTAGTTCTCCATGTTGGAGGAAAACTAATCAGACATTATGAACAGGCTCACAGGTATGTTAATAGAAGAAATGCTTTATAGACCATACATTTTGCCATTTTTATTCAATTGTCACACAAAAAAATTGCACATGTGCTTTAAGTAGTAAAGGTTTATCTTACTACTCTTCTCTTGTGTCTCAAATGGTAAAGAATTCACCTGCAATGTGGGAGACCTGGGTTGGGAAGATCCGCTGGAGAAGGGAAATGCTACCCACTCCAGTATTCTGGCCTGGAGAATTCCATGGACTGTATAGTGTTGGACATGACTGAGCGACTTTCACTTTAAGTAGTAAATTCAAAGCAGCAGTGTTACACACCATGAGTATTCATACTCTGACAATTTCATTAAACAACTGTTTCCATCTTGACCACTGGGGTCACAAATTTGGTTAGGAGCAAAACAGTAACTTTCCATTAGAATTCCCTGTTATCAAAATAGGGCTTCCCTGGTGGCTCAGAGGTTAAAGCATCTGCCTGCAATATAGGAGACCCATGTTCGATCCCTGGGTTAGGAAGATCCCCTGGAGAAGGAAATGGCAACCCACTCCAGTATTCTTGCTTGGAGAATCCCATGAATGGAGAAGCCTGGTAGAATACAGCCCATGGGTTTGCAAAGAGTCGGACACAACTGAGCGACTTCAAGCCTCCTTTTCTTTGATATTTCTCAGTCTTGAGGAGGGAGAGTAAATAAAGTTTTGAATAGAGAGGTTAGTCATAAACTTAGAAGAGAAAGGCTTATCAAAATCACAATACTCCAGGAGACATTTCTTATCTTAACAGAGAGAAAAATAATCCGTCTTACATAATATACTGTTAATAATGAAATTCATTTACCTAATTAAATTTAATCTAACCTTAATCTTGACAATGTACAAAATTATTTCTTGAAGTTTCTTTTTTACAAAGTTTTTATTATTTTCTGATTTCATATTAATTTGTCCCTTATTTTCCCATCTAGCATCAACCAACTGTAGGGCAAAATTATTATCATCATTTTTCCTCAACAAAAATATCTCGTTTCCTTGTAACTTCTCTGGCTGACAACACATACCCTACTCGCTTTACATATTGAAATGTTTCTCTAATCATTTTTATCTGTTACAATTTTTAACCCTTGAAGCCTTAACAAAACCAAGAAACAATAGAGCTACTTGTTATATCAGTATTTTCTGATTGGCAAATTTAAGAACATATTTCTTCATAGTACAATATTGCTTTAATGTGGTACCAGATGTGTGTGTAATAAACTCAGACATCTTAGTTTCCATCTTGGTCATGCAAGACAAAAGTAGATAAATTTACACTTTTTTGTCTTGTAAGTGCTTACTTTTTTAAAGACAATTAAATAGAACTCCTTTATAAGTTAGTCTCAGCAGTTTTATTATCCAAAGACACATATTGAGACATACAATACATCCAGAGATCTCATTGTTTCATCTTTTTACATTTAATATATTAGGCATTGCAATTAAGCATATTAGTTTATGAATAACAGTCAGAATAGTTAAATTTACATAGCTGGTTTTAAAAGGCTTTTTTCTCCTCCCTCCTTTTTCCCCTCTTTGGCTTGAAGTTTTACTAATTAACCCAAGTCTTAAGTCCTAGGCCAAGGGGGCTGTGTTTGTATTTCAAGGACATGATAACAGTCAATTTCAAGCTTTCTCATAGGCAAAATTTTGTTGTCTCCGAATCACAATTTGGAAAAAAGTATTTTATCAAGGATGCTTTTCTTCACTGCATATGCAAAAAGAACCAATTGAGGGAATTTCAAAAACAGTTAACCATTTTTTCTGTCGTCTAAAGAATATTCTTGCCTTAAAAAGCCATCTTTCTTTCTTTTCTTTAGTCGTAATATCATGGCTAAAATTTTTTCTTGATGAATTGAACCTGAATTTCCCAATTTACAAAAGGCAACAAGAAACAATTACACACATTCACACACCAAAAGACAGAGCTGTCCCAAATCAGATGAGAGGATGACCAGTATGGAGTTCCAAGCATTTCTCCAACATCAATAGCCCTCAATTGTAGACACGTGTCAGAACCAGTTGGCAAAATGCCCAAGTGACAGTCATTGCTGACAAATGGCCTCAAGCATAGACAAAAATCAGAACCAGTTGACAAAATGCTCAAAGAACAATCAGTGCTTATAAAATGGTCCTCAATTTCAGACACACTTCAAAATCAATCAGCAAAATGCCCCAAAAGCATGTTGTGCCCAAAAGAGTAGTTTTCCCAGGAGCACTCCAGTGGTCTTGTTCTTGGACCTCATCAGTTCATCCAGGTGCATGTTTTTATCCCATCAAAGAAAAGCATAATTTTGTCACTCATGTTGAGGAGAGGATAAATAAGGAGGATCCCCTAAACAATTAGTTTCAGTATTTTCTAGAAACATTCCCCCAAATGCCCTTCTTCAGGCCAGCTAGCCATAAGCAGCAGGCTCATCACAACCATCACAGTGTATTGTCATGGCTGTGGCTCATGAAAACCCAAGGGAGCAAGGTGTCATGAAAGTGCAGGAGCTGCACCAAGTTGGGCACAAAAAATGTAACCAACATAAATGAAAAAGAAAAAAAAAAAAAAGTAACCAAAAGCAAGGATCACCTCCTTGCCACTCAAAAGCCAATATAAAGAGGCCAGGTTAGTGAAAAGGGAAGTGTACTTTATCTTGGATGCCAACAACTGGGCTAGAGGGCAGATTCCTGTCCAAAGGCTGACTGGCCCCCACTGACAATCAGTGGGCAAGAGCTTTTATAGATGGAGGGAGGCGGCAACACGCAGAAACTTCAGTCAGCTAGCAGTCATTTCAAACTTGGTCATCAGTGGTCTGATAGTGTCATTCTGATTGTTTCAAGTACAGTAAGCTCAGTTCCAGGGTAAGTTTGTTCCCATTTCCTTGAGGTCAGTTCTTAGAATTGTGGCAGCTTATCACAGCTCCAGTCTGGTAACCATGTACTTAATTTCTTCTACCTGGTAGGAATTTCAGGGTTTATCAGAGACCTCATAGTATATGTCTCAGGATACTATCTATAGCATTTGAAAAGTGACTAAATATACTTGACTGTGCTTAATGACCAAATTACTATTATTTGGTTTCCTTCAGTTGTTTCCCTTTGTTTCTGAATTTGCTCACTTCTCTGATTAAATTTATCCATTGGCTAAAATTCTTCCATAGACAAAAATCTCTATGTCTGAGGACATACTGTGGAGGGGGACTCCACAATGCCCTATTTTGTTTCAAAAAGTGTTAGAAAAATCTGATCTTGTCAAGACTGCAAGTTTTATAGCTGGGAGATGATACCATCAGTTGGAGTCAGCTGTTTTAAGTCCAGGGCTCTCTAATCCAGGATTTGCTTGCTGTCTTCTTTTGTTCCTCTTGTGATCCTATATTTCTTCTCCTCATCAGTGTTAAGCTCCTGGTTTACCTTTATATCTCAATGACTTTGCCTGTGGCACCTCAGTTCCATCCCCTAGTCTCTCAGCTTGGTAGCTTAATTCTGATTTCCCAATGGCTTTTTGCTTCAGTTTTCTGTTACCCAGGGACTGTTTCTGACTTACTTAGACATCCCTATTCAACACACACACACACACAAACCAAGCTTTTACTTTAAATAAATGTCTTTTAAGAACAAAATACTGAGCCTTGTAGCAAAAGAGAAGAAATATTTAGAATATTTAGATATACCAAATTTGTTATCCTGCTCCATACAATGTGTTTATTTTAATATTAGCCATACCTGTTTAAATTATAAAATTGTATAATGTACTGAATTCTAAAAAATTTTTCCTCTTCATATTACTATTACCTTAAAATATTTAATGTAATAATATTTCATTATTTAAATATTAGTTAAATGTAATTAATTTAATTAAAACTTAATTAAATAAATATTTGATTTAATTAACATAATATAATAACTTGGCACCTCTGTAGATTTAGGCATTGTATAATATGTTCCAATAATGGAGCAGTCAGAAGGAAAGTCAACAGGGAGAAAAACTGACTAAATGTCCTTGGAAAGACCCTCACATCACATTATAGGTGATTACAGTGCATGCAATCTAGCATGCTAAGCTGTTTAAGTCCTGTCCAACTCTTTGTGACTCTATGGACAGTAGCCCTCCAGACTCCTCTGTCCATGGGATTTCCCAGGCAAGAATACTGGAGTGGGTTGCTATTTCCTTCTCTTTTAACTAATGCATTATTCAATCTTTAGAGGTCCTTTTAAAAGGACAAGTAAAATATTATTGAGTTAAGTACAATGGGTCTTGAGGATGTTATACTATGTGAAATAGACAAAGAAAGGCAAATACTGTGTGATCTCACATGTGAAATCTATAACAAATAGTTTTTTTTAAGGTTAATACAGAGAATAGATTGGCGGTGACCAGAGGTAGGGGATGGGAGGTTACTGATATGGGTGAAGGGGATGAAAATATATAAGCTATCAGTTATAAATTCAGTTATCACTTATAAAAACTTTATTTTATAAGTTCTGTATATATAGTGTATAGCATAGTGATTATGGGGCTTCCCTCGTAGCTCAGTTGGTAAAGAAACCACCTGCAATGCAGGAGACCCTGGTTTGATTCTTGGTCAGGAAGATTCACTGGAGAAGGGATAGGCTATCCACTCCAGTATTCTTGGGCTTCCCTTGTGGCTCAGCTGGTAAAGAATCCTCCTGCAGTGTTGGAGATCTGGGTTTGATCCTTGGGTTGGGAAGATCCCCTGGAAAGGGAAAGGTTATTCACTCCAGTATTCTGGCCTGGAGAATTCCATGGACTGTATAGTCCATGGGGTCGCAAGGAGTAGGACACTACTGAGTGACTTTCACTTCACTTTATAGTGATTATAGTTAATAATACNGTGTTGGAGATCTGGGTTTGATCCTTGGGTTGGGAAGATCCCCTGGAAAGGGAAAGGTTATTCACTCCAGTATTCTGGCCTGGAGAATTCCATGGACTGTATAGTCCATGGGGTCGCAAGGAGTAGGACACTACTGAGTGACTTTCACTTCACTTTATAGTGATTATAGTTAATAATACTATGCTTCATATTTGAATGTTTTAAAAAGTAGATCTTAAAAGCCGTCATCACAAAAATGTATTTTTATAATATATGTATAATGGCAAATGTTAACTAAACTTACTGGGGTGATCATTTGCAATACATACAAACACTGAATAATTATGTTTTACACATGAAATTAATGTAATGTGTCAATTATAACACACTTTTTTAAAAAGAGTTAAAACTAAAAAACCTGAAGTTACAATTACAATTATTACTGCTACTATCACTAGTTGTTTTCAAAGACCATGTTAATGAAAGATCTTTGTAGTGGAGAGTCCCAGTATATTTTTCCCTTGACAAGACAAACAACATTTATTTCTACTTCTTAATGAAGGAAATAAATATTTAAAGAAAAAATGATAGATTCAGAAATGCTGAGAGCTTCAAATTTTATGAGTATTTCCTCCACAATGCAAATTCTGCAAACACTGTGATTATATACTCTGCTTTTGTTTTCTTCCTTGCTTTTATTTTTTTCATTTCTTATTGAACCTTTGGTGGTACTAAGCAGATAGGGGAGAGAGGTCTGCTGAGGAGAAGACAAAGATGAGTGGAGCAAGCCTTTTTAACTTAGCCCTGGATTGAACACAGATGACTGTTATGATGTCATCTTTACCTGTTCAGTGTTTACCAATGAGATCAGATGACTCCTACTAAAGAATTGTGTCCCAAAAAATCATATATATATTTAAAGCAAATGGTGAGATCCAGCTTAACTGTTAAGTCACCTGCTATTATTGATATGATTCTACAACAAGATATTGTGAGAAACCTAACTTACATCCATTTAATCTTATGGGAAAACTACTGACCTATGCCCAAGGTCCAGCATTCAGGATTATGTGCAATATCTGCCAAGGAGTATCCTCAAGCATCTCTACAATTGAGTTTCTGTTTCTAGAAGTAAGTGTTCCAGGGATTGGAACATTTTATCTGTATTTCTTCTTTTGCTACCAGCAACAGAGGAAAACACAACCCATATAGTTCATTCATTAATTTTGTGTCTATTGAGTATTCTAATTTAGAAAATACTTAAAGTAGAAGATTGGCTCTATATTTACAAAAGAAGTTTGGGAGGAAAAATTAGAACAAATTACTGAGGTTAGGGAAACAAATTAAAGAATACAGGATACCTATCCCACCAAGGGTATTCTTGATCTGCTCTACTTTTTCTTTTTCCATAGCACATATCATCTTCCAACATGCTCTATAATTTACTTATCATGATAATTGATTTTTGACAGTCTCTGCCCACCAGAATGTAAGTTTTATGAGGGCAGCCACCTTCATTTTCTTCACTGATGTATTCCAGGCAACTAGAACAATGTCTGCCACTTACTCATGAGATAGCTTCATATAATAATCCTGCAATGAACGTTTTAAAATTTTATATTAAGATTTTAACTTTGCATATCATGTAAGTTGTGAAAAAAAATTTTGCAAAGAGCTAGCCAGACATCCCGGAATGTGAAGTCAAGTGGGTCTTAGAAAGTATCACTAAGAACAAAGGTAGTGGAGGAGATGGAATTCCAGTAGAGCTATTTCAAATCCTAAACGATGATGCTGTGAAAGTGCTTCACTCAATATGCCACCAAATTTGGAAAAGTCAGCAGTGGCCACAGGACTGGAAAATGTCAGTTTTCATTCCAATCCCAAAGAAA
>SJYA01009395.1:0-15184 GCA_006410615.1 Neotragus moschatus
CTCCAAAACCACTGCAGATGGTGACTGCAGCCATGAAATTAAAAGACGCTTACTCCTTGGGAGAAAAGTGACGACCAACCTAGACAGCATGTTAAAAAGCAGAGACATTACTTTGCCGACAAAGGTCCCTCTAGTCGGGGGTATGGTTTTTCCAGTAGTCATGTATTGATGTGAGAGTTGGACTGTGAAGAAGGCTGAGCGCTGAAGAAGCTGAAGAATTGATGCTTTTGAACTGTGGTGTTGGAGAAGACTCTTGAGAGTCCCTTGGCTGTCTCTTNGGGGGTATGGTTTTTCCAGTAGTCATGTATTGATGTGAGAGTTGGACTGTGAAGAAGGCTGAGCGCTGAAGAAGCTGAAGAATTGATGCTTTTGAACTGTGGTGTTGGAGAAGACTCTTGAGAGTCCCTTGGACTGCAAGGAGAGCCAAACAATCCATTCTGAAGGAAATCGGCCCTGGGATTTCTTTGGAAGAAATGCTAAAGCTGAAGCTCCAGTACTTTGGACACCTCATGTGAAGAGTTGACTCATTGGAAAAGACGCTGATGCTGGGAGGGATTGGGGGCAGGAGGAGAAGGGAACGACCGAGGATGAGACGGCAGGATGGCATCACCGACTCGATGGACGGGAGTCTGAGTGAACTCCGGGAGTTGGCGATGGACAGGGAGGCCTGGCATGCTGTGATTCATGGGGTCGCAAAGAGTCGGACAGAACTGAGCAACTGAACTGAACTGAACTGAAGTGAATAAGACAGACTTAGTATGTCTGATGCAAAGATGATAGTAAAGGAAGTTAAAAGATTAGGGCGAGAGGCTCCTATGACAAAAACCATTTTTAAATATAGCATATTTTTTAAATAAAGTGTTCATGGTAGTGCAGAAGCATCTTTTGTAAGATTGGCTGCATCTGCCACTTTCAAAGAGAATTGCAGTCTAAGTACATCAAGTAAAGTGGAGACTGCCCAGACAGTTAATGGTTTTAAATCTGGCTAAGTCAAGCCTATATGAAGTCAGGAAAGCTACCTGTGTCCCAGAAAGCAAAAGTTTCTTTGAAGCAATGGTGAATTTATATTATGCTGAAAATAAAAGGGATGGGCTAAAATGAACCCTGTGATCTAAATCAACATCTTCAATAGCTTGCAATATAAATCAACAGCCTGTTGTATAATGTGAGTATAAAGCCACTGGATAAGAGTTGGAAAACTGGTTACGTAGCCATAGTCAAAATGCACCGGAAATCATAGACCATTGATTTTATCTTGAAAGGCAGATTTAGTTTGGATTTGAATGTTTAAATTATATGCCATAATTTCATCCCCCGCAGCTTTCTAGTTCTTGCAAATTATTCTTGGCCTTAGTGGTAACATCCTTGATGCTGATTCTGTGCTAGTGGATGTAACTTCCATGGAAATAGAGTAGAACATAGAGGGAAAACCAGCACTGTTTAAAACTGTTCATCAGATTTGCACCTTTTTTCTTTAAACAATAACTTGTAATTTATCAGGTATTTCCAGAGAACAAGCTGCTATACCCAAATAGATTCTGTAGGCAAGAACCAAGAAAACTTAAAAAAAAAAAAAAAAAAAAGCTTTATTTCTGTGAGGCAGTCTTACCTTTTCAGCTTCCAGGCAATGGCACCCCACTCCAGTACTCTTGCCTGGAAAATCCCATGGGTGGAGGAGCCTGGTGGGCTGCAGTCCATGAGATCGCGGAGGGTCAGACACGACTGAGCAACTTCACTTTCACCTTTCACTTTCATGCATTGGAGAAGGAAATGGCAACCCACTCCAGTGTTCTTGCCTGTAGAATCCCAGGGATGGCGGAGCCTGGTGGGCTGCCGTCTATGGGGTCGCACAGAGTCGGACACGACCGAAGCGACTTAGCAGTAGCAGTAGCAGTAAGCAAAGTAAACAGAATATAGCTAAACCTTTTTAAATTTGGATATGGGTAAATCAGGGTGATCATTTAGAATATCTGGAAAGCAGAGCAGTGATGTATTAGAAAAAACACAGGATCAGGAGATCTATTTATAACTAATTCTAGTACTTGGACAAATCACTTCATCTGGGTCTCTATTTTCTCACATTTAAAATTAGGGATGGGTTTCTAAGGTTCTTCAAGAAATGAAATCCTTTACTTATAAAGTCAACTGTGGGATTCTGCTCAAAAGCTTGTGCTATAGCTAAATCCATGTCCTCACCTGCCTTAACTCTTTAACACATTCAACACAACTGATCACTCCTCCTCAAAACATGTCATTGCTTGAGTTCCAAGACTTTCTTGTTTTTCCCTTCACTGGCATCCTCGTTTCTGTGTCCTTTGTCCTCCCTCATTTTACTGAAATCTAAATATTGTCATGTACAATCTCCTCTCCATGCATACATCTTTCCTAGATTAGTTCACTTAATTATATGGCCAAAGCCATAAAAGGATCCCAACTATTGCTAACTCCCAGATTGACATGTACAGTCCTCACGTTTCTCCTAGATTCCAGGCAGCCTACTTATTATCTCCATTTGAATATCCAACAGACATGTAAAAATCAATGATTTAAACAGACCTTTGATTTTCCACCACAAGCCTAATCCTTGCCAAGAATTCTAGATGCCAATAAATGACATTTCCACTTATCCTGTCTCTCACAGGAGTCACAGCTTTGGAGTCAGTCTTGGCTCGGCTCTTTCACTCACATTCCATGTGTTTTCCATTAGCAGATTCTTTTTGACTCTACAGACTTTATTTTTTTGGTCTCCAAAATCACTGCAGATGGTGACTGCAGCCATGAAATTAAAAGACACTTACTCCTTGGAAGAAAAGTTATGACCAACCTAGATAGCATATTTAAAAGCAGAGATATTACTTTGCCAACTAAGGTCCATGTAGTCAAGGCTATGGTTTTCCAGTGGTCATGTACGGATGTGAGAGTTGGACTGTGAAGAAGGCTGAGCACCAAAGAATTGATGCTTTTGAACTGTGGTGTTGGAGAAGACTCTTGAGAGTCCCTTGGACTGCAAGGAGATCCAACCAGTCCATTTTGAAGGAGATTGACCCTGGGATTTCTTTGGAAGGAATGATGCTAAAGCTGAAGCTCCAGTACTTTGGCCACCTCATGCGAAGAGTTCACTCATTGGAAAAGATTGTGATGCTGGGAAGGATTGGGAGTAGGAGGAAAAGGGGATGACTGAGGATGAGATGGCTGGATGGCATCAGTGACTCGATGGGCGTGAGTCTGAGTGAACTCCGGGAGTTGGTGATGGACAGGGAGGCCTGACGTGCTGCGATTCATGGGGTCAAAAAGAGTCGGACACGACTGAGCAACTGAATGGAACTGAACTTCAAAATATAACCAAAATCTAACCACTTCTCAACACTTTCAACTTGATACTATCAAAGTCCAAGACACCATCATGTGTTGCCTTGAGATTGTCTCCTAACTGGTCTCCATCAGCAGCAGGGTCATCCTGGTTATATTCCTCCCCTGCTCGCAGCCTTGCTCTGGCTTCCCATCACACAGAGAAGGAAAGCCTGAGTCCTCACTTTGCCCTGGATGGTCCAGTCCTGGCCTCATCTGCCCTCACTGTTCACTCCATGCTAGCCACATCCCTTGCTGTTTCTGAAACTCAGCACGTGCTTGCCTCAGGGTCCTTACTGCTCCTTCTTCCTGGAGTGCTTTCTTCCCAGGTCTTTGCATGGCTTGCTCTCTCACTTGTTTAAATGTCCCTTCTCAGAGAGATCTCTAGCTGTTCTGTCTAAAATGGCAGTTGCTCCCACTTCCATGACTCTCTCCCTTTATTGACTTTCTATTTCTCTAAAACATTTATTTCACCCCAACATTATTGATCTGTTTTCTTGTTTACTGTTTCCCCGACTAGAATATCATCTTCTTGAGGGCAGGACTTTGGCCATTCTGTTCACTGCCACATCCCTAGTGACTATAACAATGCCTGGCATTCAGTAAGAGCTAACTGTTTGTCAAATGAATTATGAAAGTATTGGACTATTTGCACGTAGCTTCCAGAATATTAGTGGGCACAATGTTTGATGGCTCTGTAATCTCCTTACTTCTCAGGGTGTGAACTTCCACGTCCACTCTTAGCATTTTATAATCAGCTGCTCCTTATGAACTATGGTTATAACCTACGAAAATTCCAAGGTTTCCAAGGGAAGCTAGATAAGTAAACGTTAGGGCGGTGAGATTAATTTTTATGTGTGATGCTGCATTAATAGGTCTTGACTGTGGCCATGTGAAGCTAGAATGGGAGCCAGAAGCTGGGAGCTGTAGTTTACTACTTACTACTTAGTAAGTAAATAAGCAGAAGGTTATTTAGTAAGTAGTAGCTGACTGCTCCTCTACCACCCAGCTGTGTGGTGGGGGTGAGGCACATGGATTCCCATCCCCCCTCTGTCTCTAGGTCTTGAAGAGATTGTCCTAGGGCTGCTGGTGAGCAGAGTACCTAAATTTGTGACACCTATTTCTATCACAGCTGGGAGTGTATTTTTCTTACATTTGGATTTTGGGCTGAGTGAAAGATGTTTGCTCAAAGTGATATTGAAGGACCTAAGCCACCCTATTTTGTTTAAAAAAAAAAGACTCCATTTTGGAGGAAAGAGTCTTTGGAAATCCCCTGACCTCACCCCACCATCTGCGAGCTAATCAGATCCCAGATTAGGATCTCCTGACTTTACGTTCAGGACTTATGACCTGCCCGGGAAATTCGAATTAAGCAATTAAGCCCGGGAAATGGGAACCAATCAGAACCCAACACCTAACCCTTCCACAGAAGGTAACATTTTTCGCGCGAGAATACCCTATATAAGCAATGAAACCCAGAGTTTGGGGCTCCTCCCTATAGCCGCTGCGTGGGCGTCAGTGGGAGCCCCAGCTCGAGATTGGTAATAAAGACTTTCTTGCCTTTGCATCGGATATCGGCTCCCTGCTGGTCACTGGGAGATTTCGCGACTTGGGCATAACAATATAGTAGTTGACTGGAATTCAAGAGTCTTATATTTCTTCACTAGCTTTTATAGAAGATTTATTAGGCTTATACTATGCCAAACAGTAAAACAGGAATTATAAACAAAGTGGCGCATGAGACAGTCCTTAGCTTTGCCTGTATGGAGTAAACAGCCCAGTAGACACAACAGACCTCAAACAACCAGCTGCATGCCAAGTGACCACTAAAAAGCTTTTGCAATTCTTCAGGTCAAGCGTGATGTCACCCTGGAAGTGTATAGAGAGAAAACTAGAGAGATGTTTTGGAGGCAACTTGGCAATTTTTTGGATGTAAGTAGTAGAGATGAAGGGGAAACATGGATTACTTCCTAAATCTGCTGATTGATGGAATGCAAGAAGTGAGGAAGAAGGAGGAAATGTCTCTAACTCCCGATTTTCTGGCTTCAACAGCTAGGGGTGGGAGTGGTGATATCATTTCCCAGAGGGAAACTCTGGGAGAGGAGCAGATGTGGGACAAGATGGTGGGAGAAAGGATGAGTCCAGTTCAGCCTGAGGGGCCTGTGAGAGTGAAGATGGAGCAGACAGGGACATGGGTCAAAACCACAGACACTGGACCCAGATGTAGGGTCCATCAGCAGAGTCAGAAAATAGGACCCAGGACCAAGCCTTGAGGAAACTGCTATATTTAATATCTGGAGGGAAGAGAAGGTTGAGTAAAGGTACTGAGAAGGGCCAGAGAGGAAGAAACCAAGGAGAGCCGGCTAGGTCCCAGAGGTCAAAGAGAAGAGAGTGGCTGACTGTGACCACTGCTGCAGAGAGGCCAAGTGAGGTCAGGACTTTCAATTCAGCACTGTGCACATACTAGTGACCACAGAGTGGGCAGTTCCAGCAGAGGAGTTTGGAATTTCAAATGCGGTTATTTGGAGAGTTGAGTAACAGGAGAGAAAATAGAGTGCCTAGCTTTTTAAAATATCGTGGCTCTAAAAAGTGGTAGAACTGAGGACCCAGCAGAGGCTGATCTCCGTGGGTTTATGGTGTCACCAGCCTGCCCGATCATGGTACCTTCTTCTCCTCTTTTGTTTTGCCTAACAGCAAAAGTAAGATAGAACAAAGTATGAAGAAGAAAGTAGGAATCAGCCATGAATGTTGGGGGGTTTCTTTTACCGTCCATCACCCTGGGTACACTCCTGAGTTCCCACTATCACAAATTTACCCATTAGCTGTCTCTGTGCCTGGGGGGGCCAGGGAAAGAGGCCCTCCTGGGAGAAAGAAAGGCTGAAACTACTGCTGCCATCTTGCAACCATGACGGAGAACCAATTAAAAGCTCACTAAGTGACCAAATGTTGCTGAGGATGGAGCGAGAGAGAGGTCTTCCTGGCAATGTTGTCTGATCCCTGGACCTAGCGGTGTCTGGAAGGATACCCTGCCCTTTCCAGTTCCATAAGCCAGTAAGTTTCCCTTTTTCCTTGAGCTAGTTTGGACTGAGTTTTCAAAAGGGCTTTTCCCTGATGCAAGATTTCAGTTTTTAAAAGGGCCCCTACTTCCTCAGTCCTCTCTTCTTTGGAGATCCTTTGCCTGTTAGGACAAAGCATCAAAAGAGAGGCAGATTAGGGGAATGTTTGTCAGTGGTTGACAAAAATGCTTTGGAATGATATAAAGTTTTTTAAAAACACAGGATTTAAATTGTATAAAAATTTTAGTTACAATACCATTTTTATGAAAGACGATACAGTAGTTGATTTGGGTTATGAAACTGGTTGATTCCCCTGCCCCCCTTTTTTGTTGTTATTTTCTAAATTTTTCTTTTTTAAACTACTTTTTAAAAATGTATTATTTATTTTTATTTTGGGCCGTGCTGGTCTTCGTTGCTTCACACAGGCTTCCTCTCGCTGTGGTGAGCAGGGGCTGCCCTCTTGCTGTGGGGTCCGGGCTCCTCATTGCAGTGGCATCTCTTGGTGCAGAGCACGGGCTCCAGGGCTCACGGGCCCGTGGGCGCAGTCGTCCCACAATGTGTGGGATTTTCCCAGATCAGGGATCGGACCCATGTCCCCTGCATTGGCAGCTGATTCTTAACCACTGGACCACAAGAGAAGCCCCTTTATATTTTTTTCTTAATAAGCATGTGTCATTTATATGTGTTTATCTGTTTACTCACTTCTGAAATGAATTTATATTTTCATCAAAGTAATATGTACACATTTAAATGAAAACCAAACAATGCTAAAAATTTTATAATAAAAAACAGCAATCTATTACCACACCCCTCTCCACACATCCTTGTACCCGCTTGAATTTTTCCTTGACTATATACTTCCATATTTCAAAAATTCTATGCATAGACAGATATTTTTCGCTGTCATTTTTAGAAAGTATCTTTTGACATTCTATTAAGTCAAAATTATGAATTAAGCTATCTTCTATAGCATCACCTTTCAACCTCTTTCTTCCCAGCCTCCTAATAGTTTTGTCACAGCTTAATTCATATCAATAATGACTGAAATGCCCATTATTCACTGATAAACCAATAATGTAGCTGTGAGTATATTTTAGTTCTGAGATAATTTTTTCCCTCTTCTTGGAGTTAGTAATTATCTTGTTTTTTCACTTGTTCAGTTCAGTTCAGTCACAGTCATGTCCTACTCTTTGCGACCCCATGAACATGCACACCAGGCCTCCCTCTCCATCACCAACTCCCAGAGTCCACCCAAATCCATGTCCATTGAGTCCGTGATGCCATCCAGCCATCTCATCCTCTGTCGTCCCCTTTTCCTCCTGCCCTCAATATTTCCCAGCATCAGGGTCTTTTCAAATGACTCAGTTCTTCGCATCAGGTGGCCAAAGTATTGGAGTTTCAGCTTCAACATCAGTCCTTCCAGTGAACACCCAGGACTGATCTCCTTTAGGATGAACTGGTTGGATCTCCTTGCAGTCCAAGGGACTTCACTTGTTTGTATCCATCTGTTTCCACGTATGCATTGCAGTTTTCTGTAAAGGATCCAATGATCAGTCAAACTTTCGGCAAAAAAGTTTCTCAAAAAACAGAAGATCTCAGATCATCCCACCACCACTCTCTCACCTCCTCTAGCCTGGAAATAATATGACCCTTCACCCTCTTAGACAGATTCTTTCTGGATCTGTCACATGGCTTTCATCCCCAGGGATGATGGCTGACTGAGCCCCACGTCATCATCTATCTTCAGTGTGTGGAGAAGCACATCTTTCACTGGCTTCCCAAGAAAGAGAATGCTGTTCAGTTGCTGAGTCTCTGTGATTCCAGAGACTGCAACACACCAGTCTTCTCTGTCCATCACCATCTCACGGAGCTTGCTCAAACTCATGTCCATTGAGTCAGTGATATCATCCAACCATCTTATCCTCTGTCACCCCCTTCTCCTCCTGATTTCAATCTTTCCCAGCATCGGGGTCTCTTCTAATGGGTCAGTTCTTCGCATCAGGTGGCCAAATTATTGGAGTTTCAGCTTTGGTATCAGTCCTTCCAATGAGTATTCAGGGTTGATTTCCTTTAAGATTCACTGATTAGATCTCTTTGCAGTCCAAGGGACTCTCAAGAGTCTTCCCTAACACCGCAGTTGGGAAACATCAATTCTTTGGTGCTCAGCCTTCTTTATGGTCCAGCTCTCACATCCATACATGACTACTGGAAAAACCATAGCTTTAACTATATGGACCTTTGTCAGCAAAGTAATGTCTCTGCTTTATAATATGCTGTCTAGGTTTGTCATAGCTTTTGTTCCTAGGAGCAAGCATCTTTTAATTTCATGGCTACAATCACCGTCCGCAGTGATTTTTGGAGCCCAAGAAAATAAAGTCTGTCACTGTTTCCATTGTTTCCCCATCTATTTGCCATGAAGTGGCAATAGACTGGATACCATGATTTTAGTTTTTTGAATGTTGAGCTTTAAGCCAACTTTTAAACTTTCCTCTTTTACTTTCATCAAGAGGCTCTTCAGTTCCTCTTTGCTTTCTGCCATAAGGGTGGTGTCATCTGCATATCTGAGGTTATTGATATTTCTCCCAGCAATCTTGATTCCAGCTTGTGCTTCATCCAGCCCAGCATTTCACATAATGTACTCTGCATAGAAGTTAAATAAGCAGAATGACAATATACAGCCTTGATGTACTCCTTTCCCAAGTTGAAACCAGTTCATTATTCNTTATTGATATTTCTCCCAGCAATCTTGATTCCAGCTTGTGCTTCATCCAGCCCAGCATTTCACATAATGTACTCTGCATAGAAGTTAAATAAGCAGAATGACAATATACAGCCTTGATGTACTCCTTTCCCAAGTTGAAACCAGTTCATTATTCCATGTCTGGTTCTAGCTGTTACTTCTTGACCTGTATACCGATTTCTCAGGAGGCAGGTAAGGTGGTCTGATATTCCCATTTCTTTCAGAATTTTCCAAAGTTTGATGTGATCCACACAGTCAAAGGCTTTAGTGTAGTCAGTGGAGAGGAAGTAGTTCTTTTTCTGGAATTCCCTTGCTTTCTCTATGATCCAGTCAGTTCAGTTCAGTCGCTCAGTCATGTTTGACTCTTTGTAACCTCATGGACTGCAGCACACCAGGCTTCCCTGTCCATTGCCAACTCCCGGAGATCACCCAAACTCATGTCCATTGAGTCCGGTGATGCCATCCAACCATCTCATCCTCTATCGGCCCCTGCTCCTCCTGCCTTCAATCTTTCTCAGCATCAGGGTCTTTTCCAATCAATCAGTTCTTCGCATCAGGTGGCCAGAGTATTGGAATTTCAGCTTCAGCATCAGTGCTTTCAATGAATATTCAGGANCATTGAGTCCGGTGATGCCATCCAACCATCTCATCCTCTATCGGCCCCTGCTCCTCCTGCCTTCAATCTTTCTCAGCATCAGGGTCTTTTCCAATCAATCAGTTCTTCGCATCAGGTGGCCAGAGTATTGGAATTTCAGCTTCAGCATCAGTGCTTTCAATGAATATTCAGGACTGATTTCCTTTAGGATGGATTGGTTGGATCTCCTTGCAGTCCAAGGGACTCTCAAGAGTCTTCTCCAACACCACACTTCAAAAGCATCAATTCTTTGGCACTCAGCTTTCTTTATGGTCCAAATCTCACATCCATACATGACTACTAGAGAAACCATAGCTTTGACTAGATGGACCTTTGTTGGTAAAGTAATGACTCTGCTTTTTAATATGCTGTCTAGGTTGGTCATAACTTCTCTTCCAACGAGCAAGCATTTTTAAATTTTATGGCTGCAGTCACCATCTGCAGTGATTTTAGAGCCCCAAAATAAAGTCTGTCCCTGTTTCCCCATCTATTTGCTATGGAGTGATGGGACCAGATGCCATGAGCTTCGTTTTCTGAATGTTGAGCTTTAAGCCAACTTTTTCACTCTCCTCTTTCATTTTCATCAAGAGGCTTTTTAGTTCCTCTTCACTTTCTGCCATAGAGTGGTTTCATCTGCCTATCTGAGGTTATTGATATTTCCCAGCAATCTTGATTCCAGCTTGTGCTTCATCCAGCCTAGCGTTTCTCATAATGTACTCTGCACATAAGTTAAATAAGCAGGGTGATAATATACAGCCTTGATGTACTCCTTTCCCTATTTGGAACCAGTCTGTTGTTCCATGGCCTGTTCTAACTGTTGCTTCCTGACCTGCATACAGATTTCTCAAGAGGCAGGTCAGGTGATCTGATATTCCCATCTCTCTCAGAATTTTCCACAGTTTCTTGTGGTCCACACAGTCAAAGGCTTTGGCATAGTCAATAAAGCAAAAATAGATGTTTTTCTGGAAGTCTCTTGCTTTTTCCATGATCCAGCGGATGTGGCAATTTGATCTCTGGTTCCTCTGCCTTTTCAAAATCCAACTTGTACATCTGGAAGTTCTTCGTTCAGGTACTGTTGAAGCCTAGCTTGAAGGACTTTGAGTGTTACCTTGCTAGCATATGATATAAGCACAATTGTGCAGTACTTTACTTTACTTTACATGTTAATAGTTTACTAGTACTAAAGTACTAAAGTACATGTTAGTACTTTACTAGTGTGTGAGATGAGTGCCATTGTGCTGCAGTCTAAACATTCTTTGGCATTGCCTTTCTTTGGGATTGGAATCAAAACTGACCTTTTCCAGTCCTGTGGCCACTGCTGAGTTTTCCCAATTTGCTGGCATATTGAGTGCAGCACTTTCACAGCATCATCTTTCGGGATTTGAAATAGCTCAACTGGAATTCCATCACCTCCACTAGCTTTGTTTGTAGTGATGCTTCCTAAGGCCCACTTGACTTTGCATTCCAGGATGTCTGGCTCTAGATGGGTGATAACACCATCGTGGTTATCTTGGTCATGAAGATCTTTTTTGTACAGTTCTTCTATGTGTTCTTGCCACCTCTTCTTAAAATCTTCTGCTTCTGTTAAGTCCATACCATTTCTGTCCTTTATTGTGCCCATCTTTGCATGCAGTGTTCCCTTGGTATCTCTTAATTTTCTTGAAGAGATCTCTAGTCTTTCCCATTCTATTGTTTTCCTCTATTTCTTTGCATTTTTCACTTAAGAACTCTTTCTTATCTCTCCTTGCTATTCTTTGGAACTCTGCATTCAAATGTGTATATCTTTCCTTTTCTCCTTTGCCTTTCACTTCTCTTCTGTTCTCCGCTATTTGTAATGCCTCCTCAGACAGCCATTTTGCTTTGTTACATTTATTTTTCTCAGTTCATCTTAGTCTTCTGGAAATATATGATGGGGGTACAAAATAAGCCTACTGCTCTAGACACACGTGAGGCAAAGGGCTCATCAGTGTTTCTTCAGAATCTCCTCAGCGTGTCCAAGTACAATCAGTGGAAAATAAATAGCACCCTCTTGTGAGACATAGTACAAAACGCTGATTTTCCAGTCATTTGATTTGTGATGCTCAGCACCTCAGCAGGTAATGACAACCGTGATTTGTTATCTGGGTTTGGATTCTGTGACGTGATGACCCACCAATCCAATGATGCTGAGTTGTGTGTGGGCGGGACACGGCCCTGCACCTCCAGTCCCAGGGACTCCATGTCCCTCAGCATAGGCTCCAGGGAAGACAGCTTTCTTTTCTGCCTCTTCCTTTCTGTTCAAGGCCCCAAAATAGGTAGAAATAGTAAAGTAGGAATTTCAGAGGAGATGACTCTTGGCCTGTTTATAGTTGAGTTTCATTAATTATGCTTTAGATTTTCTTTTTCTATTCTGCTTTTATATTATATTAAGGTCATGGCATCCAGTCCCATCACTTCATGGCAAATAGATGGGGAAACAATGGAAACAGTGACAGACTTTATTTTCTTGGGCTCCAAAACCACTGCAGATGGTGACTGCAGTCATGAAATTAAAAGACGCTTACTTCTTGGAAGAAAAGCTATATGACCAATCTAGACAGCATATTAAAAAGCAGAGTCATTACTTTGCCCACAAAGTCTAGTCAAAATTTCCAGTAGTCATGTATGAATGTGAAAGTTGGGCTGTAAAGAAGGCTGAGCACTGAAGAACTGATGCTTTTGAACTGTGGTGTTGGAGAAGACTCTTGAGAGTCCCTTGGACTTCAAGGAGATCCAACCAGTCCATCCTAAAGGAAACCAGTCCTGAATATTCATTGGAAGGACTGATGCTGAAGCTGAAACTCCAATACTTTAGCCACCTGATGCGAAGAACTAACTGACTGGAAAAACCCTGATGCTGAGAAAGACTGAAGGCAGGAGGAGAAGGAGCCGACAGAGGATGAGATGGTTGGATGGCATCACTGACTTGAAGGACATGAGTTTGAGTAAGCTCCAGGAGTTGGTGATGGACAGGGAGGCCTGGCATGCTGCAGTCCATGTGGTTGGGAAGAGTTGGACACAACCGAGCAACTGAACTGAACTGAACTGAACTGAAGGGCTTACAATATATTATATTCTTATATTAAGGCCTTATCTGGTGTGTGTTGTATCTCTCAATATCTTAGAATATATTTCATTATATTAATGGAATGGATATTCTGTCAATGCACCTGAATATGGATTCAACTCATGCTTTAGTTAACTCTTCTCTGGAGACAGAAATGCCCAAACATCAGCCATCCTCTGGAAGGATGTGTGTGGCATTTTGGAATCAAGCAGAGTGGTCTTCTTTAGAAGACGTGTGGCATGGCTCCCTGGAGTCCCTGGTTGTGCTTGACCCAGTGCTACTGGGATGCTTGAGGCTGCCTGTATGGGAGGACCAAGAGCTGACCCCTGAGAGCTGCAGTCTTGGGATTCTCAGCATGGGACCTGGCTGAGCTCCTCCACTCTTCAAGAACCAGAGAGGTCTGTGCAAGGATCTAAATAAACAGGACGTCTTGGGAGAATGGGGAGTATATACACCAGGAGCAGTTTTCAACAGCAACTTCATACGACAGTGAAAGCCGTGCCAGTGGTGGAATTAATTAGACCTCTCCTCTTGGGGTGTGACCTCCCTACCCACCTTCCATCACTGAGAATTTTCAGAAAAAGGTGGCTGGAGATAGTCATTTGACACAATTTTTAAACAAGTTACCCCTCCTGTATTCTTTGCGAGTGAGGGACAGTTTGGGCGGTGCCATATAGAGGAAAGCTTTATTATGGAGATAACAGACTACTTGCTGTCAAGGCAGCTAGCGAAGACTATAGCTGTACTGCTTCCGGAGGTTTTGTGGCAGTTCATACGACTCATTTCCTTCGCTCCATTTATTCCTAATTTAATATCTATCACTTTAATCTTTGTCTTCCTGTTTCTGCCTGTTTTCCTTTATTTTTGCATACTTAATCTTTACATTTAAACTCTTGTATTTTTTTACTTGAAGTACAGTTGATTTACAATGTTTTGTTAGTTTCGTGTATAAGACAAAGTGTTTCAGTTAAACATATCTGTGTGGAGGCGTATAAACATATAAATGTATATGTTTAATATTTATATTAATTTATAAATATATAAATATATTTATATTTTCCAGCCCTGTGGAAAATACGTACACACACATATATAAATATATTCCTTTTCAGATTATTTTCCTTTATAGGTTAAAATTCTTATATTCTTAGATCTATTTTTCTTTCTATCTTACTAATGACAGTTTTAAATGTTTATTCCATCTCATCATTTTTTTTTAAATCCTATTTTTCTAATCGTTTGTCTTTAAGAATCTTATGATTTATTTTTGTTTTAAATTTCCATTATTTTATATTCTTAATTTAAACTGACAAGATTCTTTTCTTCGGTTAGAATTTGATCTTCTCTCCTTTTTCTTTTAAATTTCTTTTTATTTTGAATTTTGAGGCAGTCACTTCTCAGATGTTGATTCGGTATTAACTTTAGATCTTTTCTCTTTTTTACTTATCCTTTAAATTTTGTTTGACTTCATGGTTTGTTTTTCTGGAACTTGGATCAAAGCTTGGCTACTCAGGAGCTGCCCCTGCAACCACCCTTCTGAGTTCCACTTGCCCTTTCAACCCTTCCAAAGAAAGCTCTTCTAAAAACCTTCCTATCGATGACTCCACCTGAGCCTCCATAGGGCTTTGCTTACTGTTTGTAGAAGAGGGGGCTTAACCCACCAGCAGTTCTGTGTGCGTGCAAGTGCTAAGTCGCTTCAGTTGTGTGCTACTTTTTGCAACCCTATGGACTGTAGCCCACCAGGCTCCTCTGTTCATGGGATTCTCCAGGCAAGAACACTGGAGAAGGGTTGCCATACCCTCTTCCAGGGGATCTTCCAGACCCAGGGATCGAACCTGTGTCTCATGTCTCCTGCATTTGCAAGTGGGTTCTTACCGCTAGTGCCACCTGGGAAGCCCCAGGAGTTATAGAGACAGTTATGAGAATATAGTGTCTCTAGGATCAAAATATACTGGCAGCCAATAGGGTTGCTCCTTCACATCTATTAAACAACAAGTTAAAATTGAAGATCAGGAGGCTTAGGGTGGTCATCCCAGTGAAAAGTCACAATTCTTTGTTCTATTTCCAGGCTCAAGCCAGTTTTAGATCTGAAACACGTTGAGTGAAGAAGTGATTATAGAAGGAGTACCATGATGTTCACTAGTGTCTACTGACAGGATGCTTCCTGTCCTGCAAAGAGATATGCGACCCTTTACTTCGGTGACTTCACACTGGGAAAAGGGAAATAACCAGTTTTGAAGGGTACTGGACACAGAATCTGAGCTGACAAAACACTAGAGACCTAAAGTGTCTTCATGGATGGTTGTTAGACTGGAGCCATG
>SJYA01009396.1:0-14822 GCA_006410615.1 Neotragus moschatus
GAACAACATGTCTAGTATAAAAGCAATGATGTCTACATTAACATTACATGAATCACTTCCCCTAGAACTGTGAAGTGCCTTAAACAGCATTCATGGGGATTTGCAAGATGAATATTTATGATAGCAGATAGACAGAAGATAAGATAAATTTGAGCATATATCTATATATAGTGATATTTCTATATTTATGGCTACATATATCCGTGAGAAAATAATGACCAGAAGAAAACATACCATATTCATGATACAATTACCTCTGTGAATAGATAGAAGTGAATTTAAAACCAAGAGTGGTTGTTAAAAGAAACTACTTTCATTTGAAATATGTTTCCCTTAAGAAAATATGGTAACAAACATATTTTTGGTAGAACTATAGTACTTACTTTTATTCATTCATTCAAAACAAATATTTTTGTTTCAACATTCCAACCTTCTTAGTGATGTGAATAAGTGGAGAATAAATAGACCTACCCCCAAGAAGCTCATATTCTGTTTTTTTTTTAATATTATTCATTTTACTTCTAAAAGTTAAAAATTAGAAAACATTGACAGTTATTTAACAAAACGATGGGCAATTTTGGGCTGAGGAACCCAAATCTATTAGAACAAGGTCACTTTCTGGCTTACTTGTATTACAGCTATCCTCCATCTCAACCTGGTTTTCATCTTTGAAAAGAAATGGAGAGTGAGAAGCAAGAACTTTACTCTTTGGCTCTTTAGACTATTAATTTATGGAGCCACCACCACCTACCATCCTATTAACATGTACTGCAACATCTAACTCTGATTTTTTTTTCCTTTAGCACTTTAAAATATCATTCCATTTTCCAATGGCATGCATAATTTCTAAAAATCAATCTGTAATTTTTCTTATCCTTTTTCTCTACATATGCATTCTTTCTCCAGCTGCTTTTAAGATTTTTTCCTTAATCATTGGCTTGCAACAATTTGACAGTGTGCCTCAGTGTTGTGTTTGACCTGCTTGGAGTTCACTAAACTTTGTATATGTGGAAGATTTTCAGCCATTATGTCTAAGAATAATTTTCCTTCCCCACCCCACTTGTTTTGGGACCTCAGTCGACACATAAGTGAAACTGCTTGATAATTTCTCATCATTTATCAAGGCTCTGTGTTTTTTCCCAATCACATTACGTTCTGGTTTTCATTTTGGATGACTTCTATTGCCTGCATTGAAATTAACAGACTTAATTTAATCAGTTAATTTCAATCCAATGTCATATCTATTAACTTTATCCAAAGAAATGCTACTTCAGATACTGTATTTTTTGTCCCTGGAAGTCCCATTTAGTTCTTGTTTATGATTTCTAATTCTTCTCTCATTATGTTCATGTTTTTGCTCACAGCTTTGAGCATATGGAGCATACTTACAATAGCTGCTATATTCTTTTTTATATATTATTATCTCTGAATTTTTATTTATTTTTGTTTGTTCTTCACATTATGTCACATTTTCTGCTTCTTTACATATCCAGAAATTTTTCTTTGAATGGTAGATATTTACATTGTTGAATACTAGATTGTGTATTTCTTACAAGTATATGATTTTTTTTTCTCTCTAGAAGGAAGTTATTGCAGACCACTTTGATCCTTTCAGGCCTTATTTTTCAAATTTCTTCTAGCAAAGCTCAAAAAAAAAAATACCTTTACTCTTGTATTAATTTAATTCCACTTCTTAGTCACAACCCATTTACATTATCTATTATAATGCCACATATATTCAATAAGATCTGTCCACGTTGGCTGGTGAGAATTTGTATGATCAACAGCCCTTTGTAAACCTATTAACTGTACAGCTTTCAGATGTTTTCCATAGAATTTGTTCTTTCTTGACCTCACAGAGTTTTATCCTATACATTCTCAGATTTGTATTTAACTGAAATCTCAAAAAATAATAATAATAATAATCCCTATGCAATTTTCTGGCATTCTTTCTCTAAGCACCCCTCTCCTGTTGGGCACTATGCTCTCAAAATCCTATGCTGGCTTCCAGAATTCAGTTGTATCTTCTCTTTGGGTTCTGTCTTTCTTCTTCACAATCTGGAAACTACCTTCAGGTGGAGAGTCTAGCTTATGTAGAGACAAACATATTCCTCCTTCTCAGGAATCACAGTTTCATGCTGCTTCCTTTCTAATCTCTGAAAATGTTTGCTTTCTACTGGTTTTTCTATTTTTTTGTTGTTTGTTTGTTTGTGATGGAGGGGCAATTTCAAGTATTCTTACTTCAAAGCTAAAAAGAAAAGTTGGATTTTTTTATTAATAAGAAGAAATGTCGGTTTCTAGTGAGATATTAACGTTAGTAGGAAAAAATACAACAAACAGGTAATCTTTGATTAAGTACAAGAAGACAGAATTACTAGAACTAGTGCCTTGCTGGCAAAGGCAAGAGGATGTAGTATTTGTAGAAATGGAGGGTTTCAGTTCAGTTCAGTTGCTCAGTCATGTCCAACTCTTTGTGACCCCATGGACTGCAGCATGCCAGGATTCCCTGTCCATTGCCAACTCCCGGAGTTTACTCAAACTCATGTCCATTGATGACATGATAATCAATGTCCGTGATGCCAACCAACCATCTCATCCTCTGTCACCTCCTTCTCCTCCTGCCTTCAATCTTTCCCGGCATCAAGGTCTTTTCCAATGAGTCAGCTCTTTGCATCAGGTGGCTGAAGTATTTGAGTTTCAGCTTCAACATCCGTCTTTCCAATGAACACTCAGGACTGATCTCCTTTAGGATGGACTGGTTGGAGTCCCTTGCAGGCCAAGGGACTCTCAACACTACAGTTCAAAAACATCAATGCTTCAGTGTTCGCTTTCTTTATAGTCCAACTCTTACATCCATACATGACTACTGGAAAAATATCAGATAAAATCACAAAAAACTTTGTGTATATGATTATGGGAGAAGAAATATTAGAGGACTGAAACAAGAGAAACATAAATTACCAAGGATTTCTAAGCAGCAGTAAAATTGAACTTGAGATTTAGTAGTCTTGAATTTTAAATGAGAAAAGAAATGTGTGTTTTTGACCAGTCATATTAAAACAGTATAGTTACAGATACAAGGCAGGGCAAAAATTTTTATTTAATCAATGTTAAAGTTTCACTTTGGTAATCCAGAATTATGTGTCTTTCTAAATTGCTTACTCATTAATTTATGTATTCATTTTCTTGCCATATATACTCATGGTCCCTACAACATTTTTTTAATGTATCTCCAAGGTAAAATAGACCATAAAATGAAATATATTTCATTTGTATCTTGGAATGAAAGTCATGTACTGTGTCCTGAAGCATGCTCAAATCTATTGAACTCAGGATTTTAAATAATTTTATTGCATAATTCTCATGTTTAACTTTTTCAGCTTAGCTTGATTTGTATATAAGAGAAATTTAAAAACTCAAGGAAATACACATACTTTGCTTCTGATAATATCCTGATAGTTTCAATAAATCACAGAAAGAAAAGGTGCTTTAAAGTTAGCAATTTTATCTTCAGAAGAATAAGATTCTTAATCTATAATAGAATATGTTTATCATTAAATATTCACAGACAGATTGTTCTACTATCACTCCCTGTACACTTTTACTAGTTATAGATAGTTACTATATAGAAAGTTACCATATAATCATTTTTGAGAATATCAAGAGACATAGCCACACTGACCCATTATTACAGGACAATTTCTTTGGATATTATATCATCTGTTCCTTAAAGAGTAATAATAACAGAGCAGTCTCAATCCTGCTTCTCTTTCACTTGAAGTGTTTTAAGAAGCAAGGATAAGCCTGACATGCTGCAGTCCATGGGGTTGCAAAGAGTTGGACACAACTGAGCAACTGAACAAGAAGAAGAATAAGAAGCAAGGATTACAGCTTATTTTTCAATCTAGCATTTCCCATCATTTTCTGTGGAGAAGGGAGACTTCAAGTCATAAAAAACATGTATATTCTCTTTGCCCTTAACTTCAAAACTTACAAAGTAGTAACATTAAACCTTTAAACTTATTATTATACTATCAATGCATGAATATGTATGATTATATAATAAGTCAGTACTTGAGCCAAATAAAAAACAAGAAAATACTTTATAACGTGAAATCTTAGCAATATTTACACTTTCTTCATCACTTTCCTGTTCTTCTAAAGTCATATGTTATAGAAATATAGTGAATTCTCAAACTCAAAACCAGCACCTATAATCTAGTAATACATTCTTCTTGAGGAAAACGCTCCTCCATCACAAAAATCAGTTTTCTAATATTAAAGAACTACATAATTTGAGAGCTAGAATAGTGCACTACATTCTTCATATTAGTTTTAAGCTTTTATTGCCTTGACAGCTTTTCTCCAAACATGGAGAAATGGCAAGTTTGTCATAGCCATTCTTTTAAATGTTGCACTAAGAACCATAAACAATTATCCAGAGATTCCAAAAACACAATGAGACCAGTGAAATTGTCAGTCTACTGTTCTTGCTAGGATAATCCTATGGACAGAGGAGTCTGGGGGGCTACAGTCCATGGGGTTGCAAAGAACTGGGTATGACTGAGAACACACACACACTGCATTGAACACTCTTATTCCCATCTAAATAATATCTTTATTTATGACATATGTGAACTCATTCTGAGATGGTATTGCCATTTTAATATGATCTTTCCCCTCTTGTCCTTAGACATTTGATTATACGAATTCAGTATAGCCTACTATACTTTTCATTNGGGGCTACAGTCCATGGGGTTGCAAAGAACTGGGTATGACTGAGAACACACACACACTGCATTGAACACTCTTATTCCCATCTAAATAATATCTTTATTTATGACATATGTGAACTCATTCTGAGATGGTATTGCCATTTTAATATGATCTTTCCCCTCTTGTCCTTAGACATTTGATTATACGAATTCAGTATAGCCTACTATACTTTTCATTATTAAATATCCTATTATTAAGGAGAGTTATTCCAACCTGTGAATTTTTTTAACTGATATTAACATTTTTGTCTTTCACTCATAAGTATAATAAAAATGTCTCAATCACTGAATCAAGACATATTTAGTGTTTTCTGTTTTAGGTATGCTAATCATATAGGTTAATTCATTGCTGGCACTCATAACGCTTGCTCTTTGTATTTCTAGGCTTTCATGTGATTTCGTAAAGTAAAAAATACTGAATGGAGCAGTTGTGTGGCTCATCCCAACCTGGTTGTCAGTCTTCTGGCAAGTCATTCCTATCCTCTGAGGCCAAGTGAAGTGCCCTTCTCTGTGCTTCTGCAGCCTTGTTTGTTCAGAATCTAGTATATAAGCTTTTAGCATACAGCATTCAGCACAACGTTGTATTTACCCATGATGTGTCTCTTCCACTACTGGATATTGAGTCTGTGTCTTTTTTATCTCAACATCCCTATCACCAAGCAGTAATCACAATTACTGACTTTCTGAGTAAATGTTAGTTTAGCTATTGAACTGGGCAAACCAGAGCAAATTTACAGACTTGGAGCATGATATTCATTCATGTAATACTTTCTTTTTCTCAACTACCAACTTTTGATTAAACTAGCTATAATGTCATATAATTTTTTTATCACTCAATAGAATGATAGGTAGACTGATATGGATATTTTCACTTTTTTTTTTTAAGATTGTTCTAAGATTATTTCAGTTCTTCAAAACTCTCTTTCTCTCTCTAATCTCTAGGCTCTTGCATAAAACTCCTCTGCATCTCCTTCTCTGACTAACCCCCAATTACCTTCAGTTCAGTTCAGTTCAGTTGTGTCGTTCAGTCGTGTCCAACTCTTTGCAACCCCATGAATTGCAACACACTAGGCCTCCCTGTCCATCACCAACTCCCAGAGTTCACTCAAACTCACCTCCATTGAGTGGGTGATGCCATCCAGCCATCTCATTCTCTGTCGTCCCCTTCTCCTCCTACAATTGCCTTCAGGTCTCTATTATCTTATTCTCAGCAAGCTTTCCCTGATCTTCCTTTATCAAAGCTGTTTTTACCATTCTCTGCTTATATAATACCTTACCCCATTATAGCCCATTGTCTTACAAGGACTAGTTTTAATTATTTTATCTTTAGAGTCTTGACTTCAAGAGGGCAAGTGTGTTTGTCTCCCTTACTCTTACATCACCCATTCCTCACAGAATGCTTATCATATAGAAAGAGCCTATTAATAATAATCTGCAAAATGAATGAGTGATCTATTTAAAGCAACTTTCTGGACTGCTTGAAACTCTGATTAAAAGGGGGAACAATGCCTGCTTATGCATTTAAATATAAAAACATGCAGATATTTTAGTTTTACATGGCTATGCAGTTAAAATTAGAATTTTTGATATGTTAGATAAACAGAAAGTGTGCATTATATTTCACATATGCTCATACCATTCCAAAACTTCACCTCTATTTCTCCACATGAACCACCCCCCCAAAATTCATCTTTCCAAGTTGTTGGCATTTCTCTTTATATTTTTTATTGGGCACTTAAACATATAATTCTGAGAATTATCTTTTTTCTTTCCACTACATGTTGATATTTATTCACTTACATTATTAACTTCATAAGTGCATATATTCAATTTCCCAAAAGACTAAAATCTTCTTGAGGCAGGATCTGCATGTTGCTTTACCTTCATACATAGATATCATAGCACTCAATTCAGTGCTCAATCAATATTGCATTAATTGATGTTTAAAACCTATGAACGTTTGAGTATAAGCTATTTTCATTTACCAACAAAATTTATAATTTTTTAAACCATAAGTAGTATTAAAATCACTAACTTTACTCACTTATTTGTAGATCCTCCAAAATGCTAAATTTTGAATTCCATACCAGAAAATAAGAATATTGTTATTTTGAAAACTTTAACTTCTGCCTTTATATTTCAGGAAGTAAAAGATTAGAAAACCTTCATTTTCTTCCTGCCAGTTACTAGTAACATTTTATATTGTTCTATAAGATAACTGGTGTTGACCTAAAAGAAATTTAGTTTATTGCAGCTGTATTTCTCAGAACATAACTATATTGGTTGTTTTCAATCCTGTTTCTATTTACTATTATATAGGCACTATTTGGAGGGATGCATAATTTGAGATCATTACTGGGTCTGCAATGTAACTAAAAGAGACTGTTAGATTTATAAAGCACTGGGAACTCAGGAGGGATTGTTGACCAGAGCTCCTTGGTTGCCTTCCACATGGCATCATCATGTGGCTTGGGCTTCTTATTAGCATGGTGGCTAAGTAATAACAGGGAGGAGCCAAAAGCGAAAGCTTCAGGAAGGCAAGGTCCAGTGTGCAGGTGTTAGCAAGCCTTTGATTGCATCATGGTGGTTGATGATTCATCAGGAAAAGTTAAAGCCAGAGTAAATACAAAAACGTTCACCCAGTGGGGAACAACAGGAGTCCACTCCAGTAGGGAGAAGCTTGTGATTGCTAACATGGTTTAAAATTGAAGGAGAGGTGATAACAGAAAGCAGGCCAACTCTTAGTTGATTTTATCATTATTTTTAAATTCTCTATAGACAAAGTCTGCATTCTAGGGCAGATGGCCCCCTTCTATAAAAGGCATGAATATTAGATGCATAGTTCCTTTGGGGCAGTCAAAGTAGCAGTCTACCACAGTGTGAGAGGTTATTTTAAGGCAACTGATTAAATATAGGAAATAAAGGAGAAAAATAAGCCAAAAGTTACAGTGAAGAGTTTCAAGCCTGAATGTCTTAGGATATGGCTTGCTTCTCAGAAACCAAATAAAATTAATACTGAAGCCAGGAAATGTGTTAGTAAAATAAGATGTGTTTGGTGTAAGTGCTAATAAAATATACAGGTAGAAATTTCCCAAATGTAATTGAAAATACATCTAACTTATGTTAGGAGGGAAATGAGTTACCTGTATGAGATACTAAAACATGGAGAGAATGACCTGAAGGAAGCTGAAGCACTGCAAGGTGCTCACATTTAAAAACTAGTAGGCGGAACATGAATCAGGGAAAATGACTTTGTGAGAAGGACGTAGAATGAAGGAAAAGATACCAAAGATGGAGAAAGTTTCAAAAAGTAGGCGATTGTAAACTGGACTGAATTCTAGGGAGATTAACAATAGTGATAGCCACAAATAGGCCAATTATCTTAAGTACAGCATGTTCCTTCCAACAGAATATTTCAGTTGAATAGTGTGGAACAATCAGATTGCAAAGGTTATGGAGGAGGAATAATGAAAATTTAATAATAGTACCTGGCATGTGAGTGATCACTACATAATTTGTATGGGCTTAACATATATACTCCATGTTCAAGGTCAGGAGGGGTGGCTGTGAGGAGATACCCCTCGTCCAATGTAAGGAGCAGTGGCTGTGCTTTGCTGGAGCAGCCGTGAAGGGATACCCCACGTCAAAGGTAAGAGAAACCCAAGTAAGATGGTAGATATTGTGAGAGGCATCAGAGGGCAGACACACAAACCATAAAACAGAAAACGAGTCAATCTAATCACACTAGGACCACAGCCTTGTCTAACTCAATGAAACTAAGCCATGTCGTGTGGGGCCACCCAAGATGCATGAGTCATGGTGGAGAGGTCTGACAGAATGTGGTCCACTGGAGAAGGGAATGGCAAACCACCTCAATATTCTTGTCTTGAGAACCCCATGAACAGTATGAAAAGGCAAAATGATAGGATACTGAAAGAGGAACTCTCCAGGTCAGTAGTTGACCAATATGCTACTGGAGATCAGTGGAGAAATAACTCCAGAAAGAATGAAGGAGTGGAGCCAAAGCAAAAACAATACCTACTTGTGGATGTGACTGGTGATAGAAGCAAGGTCTGATGCTTTAAAGAGCAATATTGCATAGGAACCAGGAATGTTAGGTCCATAAATCAAGGCAAATTAGAAATAATCAAACAGAGATGGCAAGAGTGAATGTCGACATTCTAGGAATCAGCAAACTAAAATGGACTGGAATCGGTGAATTTAACTCAGATGACCATTATATCTACTACTGTGGGCAAGAATCCCTTGGAAGAAATGGAGTAGCCACCCTGGTCAACAAGAGAGTCTGAAATGCAGTACTTGGATGCAATTTCAAAAAACAACAGAATGATCTCTGCTTGTTTTCAAGGCAAACCATTCAATATCACAGTAATCCAAATCTATGCCCCAACCAGTAACACTGAAGAAGCTGAAGTTGAGTGGTTCTATGAAGACCTACAAGACCTTTTAGAACTAACACCCAAGAAAGATATCCTTTTCATTATAGGGGACTAGAATGCAAAAGTAGGAAGTCAAGAAACACCTGGAGTAATAGGCAAATTTGGCCTTGGAATATGGAATGAAGCAGGGCAAAGTCTAATGGAGTTTTGCCAAGAGAATGCACTGGTCATAGCAAACACCCTCTTCCAACAACACAAGAAGGCTCTACACATGGACATCACTAAGATGGTCAACACTGAAATCAGACTGATTATATTCTTTGCAGCCAAAGATGGAGACGCTCTATACTGTTGGCAAAAACAAGACTGGGAGCCGACTGTGGCTCAGATCATGAGCTGCTTATTGCCAAATTCAGACTTAAATAGAAGAAAGTAGGGAAAGTCACTAGACCATTCAGGAATGACCTAAATCAAATTCTTTATGATTATACAGTGGAAGTGAGAAATAGATTTAAGAGACTACATCTGATAGACAGAGTGCCTTATGAACTATGGATGGAGGTTCATGACACTGTACAGGAGACAGGGATCAAGACCATCCCCATGGAAAAGAAATGCAAAAAAGCAAAATGGATGTCTGAGGAGACCTTACAAATAGCTGTGAAAAGAAGAGAAGTGAAAAGCAAAGGAGAAAAGGAGAGATATAAGCATCTGAATGCAGAGTTCAAAAAATAACAAGAAGAGATAAGAAAGCCTTACTCAGCGACCAATGCAAAGAAATAGAGGAAAACAACAGAATGGGAAAGACTAGAGATTTCTTCAAGAAAATTAGAGATATCAAGGGAACACTTCATGCAAAGATGGGCTCGATAAAGGACAGAAATGGTATGGACCTAACAGTAGCAGAAGATATTAAGAAGAGGTGGAAAGAATACACAGAAAAACTATACCATAAAGATCTTCATGATCAAGATAATCACGATGGTGTGATTACTTATCTAGAGCCAGACATCCTGGAATGTGAAGTCAAGCGGGCCTTAGAAAGCATCACCACGAACAAAGCTAGTGAAGGTGATGGGATTCCAGTTGAGCCATTTCAAATCCTGGAAGATGATGCTGTGAAAGGGCTGTACTCAATAGGCCAGCAAATTTGGAAAACTCATCAGTGGCCACAGGACTGGAAAAGATCAGTTTTCATTCCAATCCCAAAGAAAGGCAATGCCAAAGAATGCTCAAAGTACTGCACAATAGCATTCATCTCACACACTAGTAAAGTAATGCTCAAAATTCTCCAAGCCAGGTTTCAGCAATACATGAACCGTGAACTTCCAGATGTACAAGCTCATTTTAGAAAAGGCAGAGGAACCAGAGATCAAATTGCCAATATCCGGTGGATCATGGAAAAAGCAAAAGAGTTCCAGAAAAATATCTCTTTCTGCTTTATTGACTATGCCAAAGCCTTTGACTGTGTGGATCACAATAAACTGTGGAAAATTCCAAAACAGATGGGAATGCCAGACCACTGGACTTGCCCCTTGAGAAATCTATATACAGGTCAGGAAGAAACAGTTAGAACTGGACATGGAACAACAGATTAGTTCCATACAGGAAAAGGAGTATACCAAGGCTGTATATTGTCACCCTGCTTATTTAACTTCTATGCAGAGTACATCATGAGAAATACTGGGCTGTAAGAAGTATAAGCTAGAATAAAGATGGCTGGGAGAAATACCAATAACCTCAGATATGCAGATGACACCACCGTTATGCCAGAAAATGAAGAAGAACTGAAAAGCCTCTTGATGAAAGTGAAAGAGGAGAGTGAAAAAGTTGGCTTAAAGCTCAACATTCAGAAAACGAAGATCATGGCCTCTGGTCCCATCACTTCACGGGAAATAGACAGGGAAACAGTGGAAACAGTGTCAGACTTTATTTTGGGGGGCTCCAAAATCACTGCAGATGGTGAGTGCAGTCATGAAATTAAAAGACGCTCACTCCTTGGAAGGAAAGTTATGACTCACCTAGACAGCATATTCAAAAGCAAAGACATTACTTTTCCAACAAGGTCCATCTAGTCTAGGGTATTGTTTTTCCAGTGGTCATTTATGGATGTGATAATTGGACTTGAGGAAGGTTGAGTGCCGAAGAATTGATGCTTTTGAACTGTGGTGTTGGAGAAGACTCTTGAGAGTCCCTTGGACTGTAAGAAGATCCAACCAGTCTATTCTAAAGGAAATCAGCCCTGGGTGTTCTTTGGAAGGAATGATGCTAAAGCTGAAACTCCAATACTTTGGCCACCTCATGGGAAGAGTTGGCTCATTGGAAAAGACTCTGATGCTGGCAGGGATTGGGGGCAGGAGGAGAAGGGGACGACAGAGGATGAGATGGCTGAATGGCATCACCGACTCAATGGACATGAGTTTTGGTGAACTCTGGGAGTTGGTGATGAACAGGGAAGTCTGGCGTGCTCCACTTCATGGGGTTACAAAGAATTGGATACGACTGAGGGACTGAATTGAACTGAACTGAATATATAACATCTTATTTAAGACAACAATCCTGTGAGGTAGGTCAGAATAACCACATTTCATAATGTCAGAGAAATATCTGAAATTTAGGAACTGTTAAGAGATTACTGATTTTTTTCCCAGTGTAATGCTAGACTTGATTATTATTGTCTGAGCAATTTTATAAAGTCTGAGGAAAAGGTTAAAGATTTTTGCCGAGCAGAGATGAAAATAATTTTGGTGACAGAACAGGTAATGTCTAGTGACTTTAACGAATTTGGTAACTAAACAAGCCGTTTTCTTATAAAATTCTTCCTAAATTGCTGATTTTTCCCAACTTTTAAAATAATCTCTTGCTGATTTTAAAACCTTACTAGTTCCCTCACTGCAGTTTTCTGGATGGAGTAGCAGTCAATGTCCTGGAAAGCAGGGGCAGTGAACTAGTGACACTCATACACCTACCCGCCTTCCTAATCCAGGTGGCCATATGGGGGAGCAGGCCTTGCCTAAATAACTTTTTCTCCCCTCTGAATCCGTACTTTTTCACCCCCATCCCTTTCCTTTCCCTCCATCCCAAAACCAAGGTTTTATAAAACGCATTTTATTTGAAGGCTGTGAAATAATTTTCTTGTCTGTGCTACATCCATTTGAAACTCTCTGGATGCCTTCTGTTGGAGAAATGGAACATTGGAGAACCAGTGTCTCCTATTTTTGCCTTCTGACCTCACTGTAGTATAAATGAATAAAGACTTGAATGTAATTCTTCATTTTGGCTCATTCATCTTGCTGGCCATCTCTGTACCTGGAAGCCCATTATGTGTGAAGCACTGAACAAGCATTTATTCAGAACAAACCTCCCTGAAATGTGTCATTTAGCACATAAATTATTTTCAGTTAAAGTCAATTGAGATGCTGCAGGCTCAAGAAAGACTTCTACCTCCATTGCTACTTAGAAGAATTCAAATTGGAGGTCTTTCTCAGAGTGAGAATTATTACCAGAGAAAATTCTTATCTGAGTGAGCCATCTGTATGGCAAGGCAAACATCTTACTAGCCAACATGTGCCTTTTCTTATTTTCCTGTGAATTACTCCCTGACCTTGGAAGACCCAGGCCCTCATCCTATCCCTTAGCTTAGAATGGCACATATACCTCATTTTACCTGTCTTTGAACCTCTCATGTATGTGTGGTCTCCATGTGTACAAAATTAAATTTGGTTTCCCTTCTATTCTTCTGTTTTATAACAACTTGATTATGTGACCAGCCAAAAGAACCTTTGGATGACAGAGTAAAATTCTCCCTAACAGTACAACATTAGGAACTTGATTTAACCAGAAATTTTTGATGATTATGTATACCAGGAAATGGAGAGTGGGTAAGGAAGATAGTTTTAGATTGAATCAAACACTTGTGGATGCATTCTGGAACTGGAAAAGAAATGAGTGCAGAGGGAGATATTGAATCAGCCAAGGAGAGGGAAAGAAACAAAAGAAATTCTGGATAGGGAAGGAGGAGTAAGGCTGCAGCACAGAGGAACAGCTCAACTCAGAAGGAAGTTTACTTTTTTCTCTCAGTCAGGAGGAAAGAAAGAAATATAGAAGCACAGATGCAGAAATGGACACAGCAAGGATATTGTTTTGGCGGGTAGCAATAGGTGAAGGAATGAGGGAGTTCTCACTCAGTGACCTCAATCTGCTCAGGAAAACGGAAGACAAGGTTGTGTGCTGAGGATGAAATATTTGAGGTTGATTGGAAGGGACAGGACTGGAGTAGCCACTCAAGTAATGCATTAGGGAGGGAACGTGGTATAAATACAAGGATTACTAAGTAGCCGAGAGAGAAGTAGTATTGTAACGTGGTCCAACAATGCAGTCTGAGACTAGAATGGATAAAAAGGGATTGCTGAGACCCAGGATTGGGAAATCTTCAGGTGGTCACAGGAAAGGGAAAGCAAACCTAAGATTTGAGGGTTCTAAGAAAGACACTCCCCTCAAATGCATGGGAGGAACAATCTGGGGGGGTCTCTGTGTTCTCATAGCATACCATACTTCCACCATCACAACTTTTCTCATAAATAGTCATAACTGTTTATTCTGTGAGAGTCCTCCAAGCCAACTATATGCAACCCGAGGGCATAGGCTTGACTCCCTTGCTCACCCCTCAGTGTGTATAATACTTGACACGGTACCAGCCAGACATGTAGTCAGTAAAAAGTTATCTGTTTGGGCTCTGACCAACAGCACTGTGAGNACTGTTTATTCTGTGAGAGTCCTCCAAGCCAACTATATGCAACCCGAGGGCATAGGCTTGACTCCCTTGCTCACCCCTCAGTGTGTATAATACTTGACACGGTACCAGCCAGACATGTAGTCAGTAAAAAGTTATCTGTTTGGGCTCTGACCAACAACACTGTGAGCCTTCCAGCTTATATACTGTTCTTATTCTAGTCACAGTCTCCTAGGTTCGACTCCTGCTGTAGACTCTGATTCTCATGATTTGTGTAGTCCTAACATTGACCTGCTTAATGGCTTTGTCTGGTACACTTGTTCTTTTCAGCCTGATTCTTTGATTCTAGAACCATTCTTCTTGCTTGATTTCTAGTTATCAGGTATCCCTATCTTGACTCACTTCTTAAATTCACTGTATGTACTGCCATATTTATGCCCAGTACTCACTATAGTGTGGACATCAAAGTGGAAACAAAGAAAAAGTGGAGTCAAGAGTGGCAAGATGGCAAAAATTACAAAGAACAAATGCAATCACTGTGGCCCGCAGCCAGCCACCTTGGAACTAAGTCCTTACCCACATAGTAGGCGGGCACAAAACCTATGATCCTACAGCCCACCTAGCCAGCCACAATCACCTGAATCATTATCAGCTACTCTGGGGACTGTGTGGCCAGTTGTACCAGGCCCAGCCCATCCATGCCATACAACCACCTGCCCAGGACCAGCCACAACCACCATCAGGCTGGCACCAACCCTAGGTTGCCTCGGCTACAGAGCCAGCCATGCTGGGACACTACTCACCTACCAGCATCCCATCACTAGGCCCAGTATCCAGGTCCCAGAGCCAACTGACTCAGGAATTGGCCACGCCCACCAGCGGGGTCCAAACAAACCTCATTACAGGCCCTGCAGC
>SJYA01009397.1:0-14736 GCA_006410615.1 Neotragus moschatus
GCGTCCAGGTCTGTGCTCCTCACCTCACCCGCTCCAGCCATCGTTTGTGCCACTAAAGGCTGATGAAGAGGGCCAAGGCAAGGAGGGCCACAGAGCCCCTTCACTGAGGACACAGTGCTGAGCCACACACATACCTGCGTCATCTACGCCTTTACAGGCCGGGACAGACAAATTTTTTCCTTCTCATTTCTTGGGTTTATTATTGGACCGTGGATATTTCAGAATAAACGTGCTGTTGATTAAATGTCTAAAAGTCTGCCTTAGAAGCTGAGTGGAAAGAAGCCCAAGTGGTCTTCAGGGCATAGCCTGCTGTGGGATGAAACCAAGAGAAGGGACTGGGAAGGTTCCAGATGCTAAGACTGAAGACACTTATAAGAGGATACGCCTCCGTCTGCTGGGAAAAAATCTTGTTTAAACCTCTACCCCTTAGAAAAATGTAAAAATAAGACACAATATTCTTTGAGAGCAAATCTTTCATAATTTCCCCTATACATGTCAATTTAAAAAGAAAAATCTTGAATGTATGAATCTTTTAAAAAATTTGTAATGTATATTTAAAAATTATTTTAATTGAAGGATAGTTACAATATTNTGTTTAAACCTCTACCCCTTAGAAAAATGTAAAAATAAGACACAATATTCTTTGAGAGCAAATCTTTCATAATTTCCCCTATACATGTCAATTTAAAAAGAAAAATCTTGAATGTATGAATCTTTTAAAAAATTTGTAATGTATATTTAAAAATTATTTTAATTGAAGGATAGTTACAATATTGTGATGGTTCTTGCCATACATGGGCATGAACTGACCACAGGTATACCTGTGCTTCCCCCTCCCGGCTCCCTCCCCAGCCCGTCCCCCTGGGTTGTCCGGGGCACTGGCTTCGGTGCCCTGCTTCATGCGTAGGACTTGCTCTGGTCACCTCTATTACATATGGCAATGCACATGCTTCAGTGCTATTCTCTCAAGTCATCCCGCCCTCGCCTTCTCCCCCTGAGTCCAGAAGTCTGGGTTTTTTTGCTGCCTTGCATGTAGGATGGTCAGTACTGTCTTCCTAGACTCCACAATATGTGTTAATATACAGTATTTGTCTTTCTGACTTCACTCCGTATAATAGGCTCCAGGTTCATCCACCTCATTAGAACTGACTCAAATGCGTTCCTTTTTGTAGCTGAGTAATACTTCATTGTGTATATGTGCACCAACTTCCTTTTCCATTCATCTACCAATGGACATGTTGGTTGTGTCCATGTCCTAGCTATTGTAAATAGTGCTGAGATGAACACTGGGGTGCGTGTGTCTCCTTCAGTTCTGGTTTCCTCGGGGTGTATGCCCAGCAGTGGGATTGCTGGACTGTATGGCAATTCTATTTATTCCCAGTTTTTTAAGAATCTCCACACTGTTCTCCATAGTGGCTGCTGTATGTATGAATCCTGGAAGTACATCAAATTTCTCTATTGACTTAAAATTGTCTTTCATGCACATTCCAGAGTCCTATTTTCTGCCTAATATTATTAGTGAGGGCTGCTGTTCGCAACGAAAGATGGTGCCAGTGACTCACTTTCTGGGGGGCTACAATCTCTGAGATGCTTCTTTTAGTGGCGAAGGATTTGCACGGTCCAAATTTGGAGGTTGCTGTTCTTTTCTGTATTAAGGCAAATGAGTTATTATGAGTCTCAAACCTCAGACTCAGCACTGACCCCACACTGTTTCTAGGTACTAATGGAAATACTGATGACAGTACACTCTGAACCCTGAATGAAATAAGTACTTTAAAACACTTACATCATGAAAAGAGATTCATGAAGATTTAATCCTGGGACATTAAAAATCATAGTATAGCCTCATATAAAAATATTGGCAATGAGAGCTTTTAGCAAATAATTATTTTTTCTTAAACAGGTGATGATACTAAAGACCAAAGAGGCATGTGATGTGCTGAAGGTCATTATCACTGCCAGCAGATCATCAACTCAGGCCTCACACTGAAGTAACTGGGAGTTTTTTGTTTTAAATACTGATGCTTGGGCCTTAACTTCAAGACAAATTAATCAGTTTCTGGGCCTAGGGCCAGGCCCTGATACTTTTTAAAGCTCACCAGGCAACTCAACTGAAGCCAAAGTTGAGAACCACTGCACCAGACAAGAATCTGACCCTAATGTTCAAGGGTTATCAAATTCAGGGCAGGCTCTCATTCCTCACCCCCGAGCCCTTCGAAGACTTGACTAATGGAATCTGGAGCTCTTTCTCGCTGCATCTAACCTGGCCTCCTCCTCATTAGAGTCTACCACCTGTCCTTCAGCACAGGGAGACAACCTGAAGCCTGGTACACCTGCTTCCTCTAAACAAAGTCATGGAAATGTCTTCAAGTAGTATTTTGGTAAAGCTGGGATTGTATATTTTTACAGTCTAGTGTATTTATCAGTTAGTCTACCAGGGCTCTGCTGGGGAATACCAGGGTGAAAGCCCTGGATTACACAACTGAGGTTGCAGTTCATCTTGCAGAAAGCAACTTTTCCTTTCCCTTACACACAGATGCAGAGTGGAGTGGACCAAGGTTCAGATCCTACCCTGCTATTCACAACCTAAGTGACTTGGGGCCAGTTCTTTGTGCCTCGGTTTCCTCATCTGTAAATAAGAATAATGATAAAATGGTCTCTAGAGCCCAGCCTCCTCGCCTCTCCTCTGGTATTGATCTCTAGCAAACCTGAAGCCTAGGCCAGCAGTCTTTCCCAGTCTTCTTTATCTGTTCGAATCTCAATCCTCTCAGGCCCCTGACAACAACTTGTTTGGATGAACAAATCCTTGAGGAGAAAGGCCTCGCTCACTACTATTCAGAGTTCCTCTCAAAGGTCTTTTGAAGACAATGACTACATTACAAAACCTCTTTTCATGGGTACTTTGTATTCTTCTAGCCAGACATGAACTCTGTAGTCTCCTAACAGTTTGGACTTTATCAGAATCAGTTCTATTCAAACCTAAGAGTAAAGGGTGTAGGCTGCTGACAGCAGCCTGGGTCACTGCCTGGGTCATCGTCTGAGCCCTGAGCCTATGTCATGCACAGAAACCATCTGGCTTCTAGTTGGAACCAGAGTCGGTTAGATCTGTGAGGCCAGCCAACCCCCAGAGCTCTCTCCCTATAGTTTTTTTGGATAGAATATANTGTAGGCTGCTGACAGCAGCCTGGGTCACTGCCTGGGTCATCGTCTGAGCCCTGAGCCTATGTCATGCACAGAAACCATCTGGCTTCTAGTTGGAACCAGAGTCGGTTAGATCTGTGAGGCCAGCCAACCCCCAGAGCTCTCTCCCTATAGTTTTTTTGGATAGAATATAAGTTCCTTCCAGGCTCTCATCTCAACACTGCTCAACATCTCCAGCCATCCCCTGCTGCCCCACTTCCCGCTACTTGTCTCTTGGCCAACTCCATTTCCCATGCCTTCTGGAACATCCATTTTGTGGTGAACTCCACATGCCCTCATATCCTCTTAACAAACATGGCTTTCGTGGGATGTCTCCCCGAGGTCCTTTCATTCTGCAAGTTTGAGATGCCATTCTTTTCTGCCTGAGTTCAGATGAGGACGTGTAGTCTTCCTGGAGGGACAGGAAAGAGGAATTGTGGACAAAAGCACCACATACAATGCGTGTGCCACCTGGGAAAGCGTTCGTCATCTTCTCCCTCAACTGCTGCTTCCAATTAGTTCTATTTCTGTCCCACGGGACTACATGGGGCAGGTTCTGAATTCAATCCGACCTCCCCGGTGCAGCCTCAGCTCTTCCTACCATTCTCCCACACTTACAGTATAAAGCAAGCCAAGGACATTTACTTCTAGTTCTTTAAAGGCAACTTAAGAATCATCTATAAGGAAGAGCCTCCTGCCCTCCCACCTGGATTTCAACGCCTGTGCTCTCTAAGAACCCGGACTACTTTTCTCTGAGAGCACTCAAGGTCTCAGCAGTTGGTGGTTCACTTCTTTCCATCACTGACTGAAAGCTCCAAGAGGATTCAGATCATGTGTTTCTGAAACCCCACATCCCTGACCCCAGAATGTGGGCTGTTCCCCACAACACAAATCCCATCTCCCAATGCACGGCTAGCACAGCGCTGTATTCTGAGAGGAACAGGATTCAAGTATCTCAGCTGGAAGGAAACTCACGTCAGTCAATGCAACTCCCATTTTAAATCTGAAGCCCAAGACACAGTGGCTTACCCACGGTGCTCCAGGAAGTCAGTGGAACAACAGTCCAGATAGTTTTCCCTGAACTGCTAGGAGTTCCTTCAAAGCCATAAAGAGCTTGAGATATAATCTCCAAGATGGATATACAACAAGCACACAAATAATTAAAATACAAGGCATTACCTGAGGAAGGAAAGCTTGAGAGCAGGTGGGAGGGGGAGCAATCACACCGGTAGCCTGGGGTGAGGTGCGGGGAGGGAGGTGATCAAGAGTGCACAACAGCTCTCAACCCTTTTGGTCTCAGGACCCTCTTCCTGCTTTACAGATTATTGCACACCCTGCAGAGCTTGTTCTATTTGTGGTTATATCTACTGATATTTATCATATTAGAAGTTAAAACTGAGAACATGAAAAACTATTTAGTTAACTTAAATCCATTACAAATCACTTGTTCAAATCACTACTAGTTTCATCGTGAAAGTCCTATGCTCAGAGTTGTAGATCCACGTTTTCCAAAATTCTAATTTTTGCTTGAAGACTTAACATTTTATCATCGGTAACAAATACTGCCAGTTATTTTCCTGGAGGTGACTCACTCTGTTAATTTTTGAGAAAATATGTGCTAAATAAGTCTGAATTTTAGTTTGTCAGTTGTTCTTTCAGGCAAAAATGGATTCCATGGAAAAAGTGGTTTGTTTAGCTCACAACTCAACTGCACAAGTGCTTTCTGTGTACTCCCTCCCACTTCAGTTCAGTTGCTCAGTTGTGTCTGACTCCCTGTGACACCATGGACTGCACCATGTCAGGCTTCCCTGTCCATCACCAAATCCCAGAGTTTGCTCAAATTCATGTCCATCGAGTTAGTGATGCCATCCAACCATCTCACCCTCTGTTGTCCCCTTCTCTTCCTGTCTTCAATCTTTCCCAGCATCAGGGTCTTTTCTAATGAGTCAGCTCTTTGCATCAGGTGGCTGAAGTATTGGAGCTTCAGCATCAGTACTTCCAATGAATATTCAGGGTTGATTTCATTTAGGATTGACTGCTTTGACTCTTTGCAGTCCAAGGGACTCTCGAGTCTTCTCCAACGCCACAGTTTAAAAGCATAAATTCTTCGGTGCTCAGCTTTCTTTATGGTCCAACTCTCACTTCCATATATGACTACTGGAAAAAACCATAGCCTTGACTAGACAGATCTTTGTTGGAAAAGTAATGTCTCTGCTTTTTAATATGCTGTCTAGCTTGGTCATAACTTTTCTTCCAAGGAACAAATGTTTTTTTTAAATTTCATGGCTGCAGTCACCATCTGCAGTGATTTTGGAGCCCAAGAAAAGAAAGCCTGTCACTGTTTCCCCATCTATTTGCCATGCGGTGATGGGATAGAATGCCATGATCTTGGTGTTTTGAATGTTGAGTTTTAAGTCAGCTTTTTTACACTCCTCTTTTATTTTCATCAAGAGGCTCTTTAGTTCTTCTTTGCTTTGTGCCATAAGGGTGCATATCTGAGGTTATTGATATTTCTCCTGGCAATCTTGATTCCAGCTTGTGCTTCATCCAGCCTGGCATTTTGCATGATGTATTCTGCATATAAGTTAAACAAGCAGGGTGACAATATATAGCCTTGATGTACTCTTTTCCCAATTTGGAACCAGTCCGTTGTTCCATGTCGGGTTCTAACTGTTGCTTCTTGACCAGCATACAGGTTTCTCAGGAAGCAGGTAAGATGGTCTGGTATTCCCATCTCTTGGAAGAATTTTCCACAGTTTGTTGTGATCAAAGGCTTTGGCATAGTCAATAAAGCAAAGCAGATGTTTTTCTGGAACTCTCTTGCCTTTTCTATGATCCAACGAATGTTGGCAATTTGATCTCTGGTTCCTCTGCCTTTCCACCACAGTATTAAATGTCAACAAAATGAAAAGGTGAAAAAGCACTAATGTCTTAAGTGTTACAAAAATAGGTTTGACCATGTGGACCCCCTGAAAGACTCCAGGGGACTTCTCTGAGAATGGAAAACACCATGAAAACTACTGATGTACAAAATACAGACTTTAAGAAATGAGTCAAATTTTGGTAAGAGTTAGATGAGGGTGAGCAGGAACATTAAGACAGCAAAACATGCAGTGGTCTAAGGAACAGTGGGTGCACTGTAGGTCTAGTTGGAAGAGGAGGGAGGCAGAAGAAGCCAAACAGATGCTGTGAAAGGCCTGGGCGGCCTTCATGATGCTCAGATAGGTTTAAAGTAGACAGGAAAAGAAGGCTACAGTGAGTGGGTATTTTTGAAAGTTATTTCAACTTACATGAAAATAAAGCTAGACATGTTTATATTTACTAGAAATAAGATAAAATGACAGCAGAGTAGGTGTTCACAGATTGAATGTTAGGGAATGAATAAACGTGATCAAATGCTTTAGTGTAAGAAACATGTGGTACCAATTAATTTAGACAGAAGGAAGAAGAGAGCATTTATTAAGCACTTATTCTGAACTAAACACCATACTATGTCATATCATTTTCACATAGTATATAATTTAATCTTCACAACAAGCTTACAAAAGGGATACCATCACTGACAAAGATGAGGCAAATAAAGCCCCAAGGTTAAGTAGCTTTCCAAGGGACATGACTTCCAACTCTGATTTTGTAACACTTCATATTGTCACTCATTTTGGGGAAAGTCTGGAAACAAATTTAATTATCAACCATACCTATATATTCCATGCCAAACTTTGAAATAGGGTACGCTTGGTGTCACAAACCCAAATAAATGTTATATAATGTAAAACCTGAAAAGAGATTGTATATTTTGAAATTTTTCGTTCCTTTCAGAATTACCTTAAACAATACATAAAGCTAGTATGGTGGCTGATAGAGATTTCGTTAAAAACCTAACACCTGAAAAAAAAAAATCAGAGTTTGAGTTACTATTAAGCTTCATTACAATACTTATTAGATATAAGACCCTTCCCTCCCACATTTAAAAATATCAGGTTGAGTAAGAAAAGGAGGGAAAACCATTAAAAATCATAGTCTGATGCATTTCTTTGGCCTAAGAAAAGGAGGGTGTTAAGTGTACGGCCATCATCATACGGGTCTGGACGGACACCAACCACTGTATCAACAGGCTCCTTCCTACACGCAGGCCTGTTCCTTTAGCTGCCACACTCTCTTACATGTGCACACACACACATGCTTACACAGGCACTGAGACTTACGGCATGCTTCTCTTCCTCAATGCAAATAAACACATTCTCTGTTCGACGGGATGGCTCAAAACTTTTTGTTGACATTTTAAAGGAAATTATCAAAATTATATCACATTAATCCCCATATGAATATTTTATTATAAAATAAAAAAATACACCTAAATACAGAGTAAAGCTATTTATTATTTATTTACTTCTGGGCAAGATAAAGGTATGAGAGTACAACAGAGTTCAAATAAAGCAGCTACCTGGCTTGATTAAAAAACAGACACTTGCTGGGACTCTCTTGGTGGTCCAGCAGTCAAGAATTCATGCAATGTGAGACTCAGGCTTGATTCCTGATCCAGAAACTAAGAGCCCCCATGTTGCCAAGCAACTGACCCTGTGCACCACAACTACCGAGCCAGCACTAGGGATCTACAACTAGATAAACAAGTGGGTTTGTTACATACTGTGTTTCAATAAAACTTTAATTAAAAAAAATAAGATACTTGAAGGTAGTAGAAAATTATTATAAATATTGAAAACAAATGCGCAAAACATCTTGAAAGTTTTATAGACTTTGCATTTAAAAATTATAACTGATTACAAACTACACTCTTCTACATTGACAGTAAAGTAGCTGCGTTTTGGCTAATAAGTTACAACTGGTACTAGTCTACTCATTTGCATATAAACATATACTTTCTACATTTTAGATTAAAAATTATAAAACATTAAAAAGCTTATAAAGTAAATTGCCAACAAAAATATGAGCTCATTTACACATTTCTGACATTGGGGAATTAATTATTATAACTATTATGTTACGGACTGCTAAACATGGGCAATATATCTAAGTTACAGAACAACTGTAATGAAATAATAAAAGCAAAAAATTCAAATCCATAATTTAGCAAATTTGCTCATTTAAATTAAAAAAAAATCACCATTATGACTAAATGTGCCAAATTCCATGAGGTCCTGAATGTGTGGATCTTGCTGCTCTGCTATTTTTGGCAATAGGCAATTCAACCCAGACCCTCCTATGTTTCTGATAAAATTTTAGGGGATAGAACACTTTTATTGAAAGATAAGATCTGTAAGCATATCCTCCATAAAAATGTGAGCATCTACCAGTAAGATGTATCTTATTAGAGCACTAGGCTAACTTACTAGAGCAAGTTTGCAAAAGTGTCACAGTTAGGAGAAGGATCTGAATGACCAGATCTTTCTCTGCTTGAGCAAAATGGCTGGAACAGACTCAGTATAAGACTAAACAAATCATAACTGTTTGGTTACTCTCTTAGAGGAAGCCTTGTGTCACATATCTGAACTGCATAACAGACACACGCAGTGAAGAGTGTCTGGCAAACTGGAATCTCCTGATGAGGCTGGGAGCTGATAATTTTGAGGTAATCACTTTTCCAAATGTGCTGCTTTGTAGGATTCCTCAAGTCTTAGTCATATTAAGGAGCCCAACAGGTTATTTGCTGGTTCAGCTATGCTTTATTTCTTTTTATGTAGTTATCTAATGGACAGCAGGTCAACCTGATCCTACCAGAAAAACCAACAGGCTGCCTGAAATATCTTGCTTGCTGTTCTCTTTACTTAACGGAGTTTTAGGGGATTAAAGGCAAGAAGGTACTTGGAAAATCCAGCAGTGATCTGTATCAGGATTTTCCCTTATAGTTTTAGGTGCATCAAAAAAAGCTTTTTAATATAGAAATGAATATTTGCTAAAATACAAAACTAGATACCTTTTGATATCTAAATGAACAAAAGGAGGGGAAATAAGTCAAAACTGGTAATATATACTTACTATTGTGCACAGAATTGCTTTGAATTTGTGAAGTAAGATCAGATACAGGCACTGTTTTTACCTACAATTCACCCACACTCTTGAAAACCCTTTCCTCAGTCACTGACTATATGGATTCTGATGTGTCTAAATTATGATTTTTGCTAACAGCAGACCTGACCGGAGCAGGTGATATGTACCCCCCTCAGTGACCTCTCTGCAGGGCCAGCTTTACCCCCTTTAACTGAGGAATACTCATACTAAGTGTATTAGCAGTCAGGAGTACAGCAATTATTAGTGAATGGCTATATATCTGTATGAAATTCCAGGAGACGGCCTAGCAAAGAAGTATTTGGATAACCTGTTACCTTACTAAGTGAAATGCTCATATATCAAAAAGGAATAATTCCAAAATGTTACAGCACATTATCTTCCCAAGTCCATTTAGTCCTTGAAAATTTGTACAGCCATTAAATGAAATTTTGTCTTTTCCAAAGGGCATGATACTAGGTACCTTTATCTAAACACTGTGGCGATGAATAGAGACTGCTCTCATGGATGCAGCTGTCTGAATGTAGGAAGTCTGGATCCTTAGTGTTTGCCACAAACCCAGCGAAGCTGGTGGTCGGTCTGAAGGTCAGTCAGCTCTTCAACAGCCCTCCAGCTGCACTGGCAGGCGTATGCTCGCGTTCCCTTCTTCTTTACCAGCTTCGTTTTTAATTTGTGGAATTCTGGCATATTGTTCCTGTTGGTAAAACAAGAAGGTTTTAGTATAATAGCTTTGTTCAGTGCTTAATGACTTAAAAAAAAAAAAAAAGAAATCCTCATTGCTTTATTTTCCAATCTTTACAACATCCAAACACTAAACTACTCGGTGTTTTCACATGCAAAACAGAAGCAGCGCTTTGGTGTTCTCTTTCTGAGGGTTTCAATATTTTAAAACAGTAATCCTCTACGTCTGTTTACTAGGGCTGCTGCAGAACACAGTGACGTAAAGAGCTGACGAATCACTGATTTGTCCCATCAGAGGCAACATGAAATAAGAACAGAGTGGAAATGACGGTGGTTTATCTCCAACCTCAAACACACACCCGTGCCATATTTTAAAAGCTTGCACATGGAGGGTATGTAAGAGGCATAAAGGTAATAGGCTTCTGATATGTTAACTACGGAAAATTTTCATTAATAGAGAAAAAGTGCTTGTTATTTCTATATGTTGAATTCATATTGTATCTTATTTATTTCAATTTGTTCTTATTCACTTATAGCATCAGGAAAAAAAAAAAGCCTATCCTGAAATAAATGTCAATAATTTTGACATAATTGAATCAATGGGCAGAACTCATGAAAAACGATAACCATCTGACTTGGTGCTATTATAAAAAACACTACAGAAGTTAAATTTAATTCATAGAAATTAACAGAAAATCAACTATGATTCTCATAGTTCATGTACTGAATTTATGTAACTATTCCATGGCAAAAGAAGATGAAAAAATTCAACGTGGAATGCTGAAAAAATACACAGTAAAAATGATGAAATACAGTACAAGTTTTTTTTTTTTTTAAAAAAAGGCAGTGCTGTTATTTGATGTTTGCAACAGAAAGCAGGGTACGAAGTGCCCTCTGGCGGCCAATGGGCACAACACACAGCACCGCACAGAATTCAGGCACAAGTTTGACACTAGTTTCAAACACATTTTTCAAATCTGGCATTCAAAGTTCCTACTACTTTGCAATAACAGTAACAACAGGCTTATGAAGATCCTAAGTGGTACTTATTCAGTGGAGTAATTGGAAGCCACAATGGTTATGCAAATAAATGTCCCTCTGAGGGTAGAATGAGAGATTTGCCTTGAAATTGCAGCTGTGAAAAGCTGCTGCTAAATGGAGAAGAAGAGACCAGAAGACAGAATGGGAATTAAGGTAGAAATAACTAACAAAGATGTCTGTAATAAGTGAGCTGTAATGTAATGGTGCTCACGGTGGATAGTCAAGTCTTTTATCTATGTAGCAAGGACCAATCTCAAGCTGTAAAATAAACTGAAGACGAAACGTAAAAAAAAAAAACCTGAGAGGCTTTCCAAGGCCAAGGGTCTGACTTCAGGAAACTGAGACTTTGACCAGCTGAACGACTCAGGTAAGGTTACAGTGAGACAGGGGAAGGAAGGAAGAAGTTTCAAGGGAAAGAAGATAGCTGAACAAAACTAAATATGTTTGATTAAAACTAAATGGCTGAAAAAAAAACAAACCTAAATGGCTACGTGAAGAAGTGTCCTTTATTCAATCTGTAATATATTTTGACAAAGTTAACAAATGACACTTGATTGGACTGAATCCTTTCCGATTTCAGGAACAGGAATCACAAAGGCCAAGGAACTAATTAGTTAATACATCTCCAGTAGTGCATTATTTTAAAAGCTTTGAAAGAAAATATCATTATTTCCCATAAAGGAAATACAATTTAATAGAAAAATAAGAGAATTTTATTTAGCTATTGGTGGCTTAGACGGTAAAGTGTTTGCCTGCAATGTAGGAGACCTGGGTTCAATTCCTGGGTCGGGAAGATACCCTGGAGAAGGAAATGGCGATCCACTCCAGCACTCTTGCCTGGAAAATCCCATGGATGGAGGAGCCTGATAGGCTACAGTCCATGGGGTTGCAAAGAGTTGGACACGAGTACTCTTGCCTGGAAAATCCCATGGATGGAGGAGCCTGGTGGGCTGCAGTCCATGGGGTCGCTAAGAGTCAGACATGACTGAGCGACTTCACTTTCACTTTTTACTTTCATGCACTGGAGAAGGAAATGGCAACCCACTCCAGTGTTCTTGCCTGGAGAATCCCAGGGATGGGGGAGCCTGGTGGGCTTCCATCTATGGGGTCGCACAGAGTCAGACACGACTGAAGTGACTTAGTAGCAGCAAGCGACTTCACTTTCACTATGTAGCTATTATAGCAGGATGGTCAAGTATAGCTTACACTTAAGAAAGTTCTAGAACTTGTCAAAGCTGGGCTATACTTACTGCCCTCACTTGTAAGATAAGGACAATGAAACAACTAAAAGGGTTTTTACTGTATAACCAACATGCAGATTGGTACCACTAAAAACGAATGAGCATTCAGGGATACTCTTAGAACTTTTACATTGCCTTCCATCATCACCTACTTCTGGTTTCCCCAGTGATCATTTCCCATCCCCCTCAAGCGTTTCATCTTCCCTCTACTTCTCTACTTTCAAGCGGATCACATCTTCATTCACAAAACCAGGCAATGAGATGTGAAAAGGCTTCCGTTTCCTAGCTTTCTCCCCGAACACACCAGCATATGACCGCCTTCTACCCAGGCACAGAGGAGGCCTCTTACTACCCACAGCTCACTTCCATCAGCACTCTGCACCAAAGCCTCCAGGACCTTGCTACTCACATGACCTCCCCTTCCAATGTCTTCCCTCCCCTCTGCAATATAAACATCAAAGCATCTCCTATCTTAACTAAAAGAGCCTTTAACTCTGCATTCACTGACAGGTTTCCAAGTGACCTTTCTGGGTAACATCTTCCAGTCTCATGGTTCTGACTACCACTGTACAGACATTTTTTATCTGAGCTTCTGAGCCACAGGTTCACCAGCTCCTATAATGAACGTATAGATTCCTCCTTCAAAACTGTTCTTAAATTTTATCAGTGAACTGTATCATGGCCCATGTTAGTAAACTGAGACAGAAATCTAGGACCCATCCTGAGTGACATTTGTCTATCTTCCACAGTCAGGATTACCTCTAAAGTAGCGCTCAAATCCATCTCTAGTCTATACTCCCCACTGTCATAACTCAGATCCTCATTTCCTTCCCACTGGATTACCACAGTATCTGCAATCCAGTTCAGTTCAGTTGCTCAGTCGTGTCCAACTCTTTGCGACCCCATGAACTGCAGCACACCAGGCCTCCCTGTCCATCACCAACTCCCGGAGTTCACTCAGACTCACGTCCATCGAGTTGGTGATACCATCCAGCCATCTCAGCCTCTGTCGTCCCCTTTTCCTCCTGCCTCTAATCCCTCCCAGCATCAGGGTCTTTTCCAATGAGTCAACTCTTCACATGAGGTGGCCAAAGTATTGGAGTTTCAGCTTCAGCTTCAGCATCAGTCCTTCCAAAGAAGTCCCAGGGCTGATCTCCCTCAGAATGGACTGGTTGGATCTCCTTGCAGTCCAAGGGACTTTCAAGAGTCTTCTCCAACACTACAGTTCAAAAGCATCAAGTCTTCGGTGCTCAGCTTCCTTCACAGTCCAACTTTCACATCCATACGTGACTACTGGAAAAACCATAGCCTTGACCAGATGGACCTTTGTTGGCAAAGTAATGTCTCTGCTTTTTAATATGCTGTCTAGGTTGGTCATAACTTTCCTTCCAAGGAGTAAGTGTCTTTTAATTTTATGGCTGCAATCACCATCTGCAGTGATTTTGGAACCTAAAAAAATAAAGTCTGACACTGTTTCCACTGTTTCCCCATCTATTTCCTATGAAGTGATGGGACCAGATGCCATGATCTCAGGAATCACTAATTCCTGTGATTCTAAACTGGTTTGGTTCCCATAAATAGTGAGCAATCTTTATAAATTCAAATATTCAGATCTCTTCCCTGGTTAAAAACCTTCAGTGGTTANAGTCTGACACTGTTTCCACTGTTTTCCCATCTATTTCCTATGAAGTGATGGGACCAGATGCCATGATCTCAGGAATCACTAATTCCTGTGATTCTAAACTGGTTTGGTTCCCATAAATAGTGAGCAATCTTTATAAATTCAAATATTCAGATCTCTTCCCTGGTTAAAAACCTTCAGTGGTTATCCATTGCCTAAAAAATTAAGTCCAAATTCCTCAGCCCTTGTTCTATGCCTCTGCTCTTTTTGATCTCTCGCTCCTACTTCACCTCTTGCCAAGTTCTGCTCTTATATCCAAAACTCCACACAGTCCAAACTGCTTGGAAGTTGCCAAACACACCATGTGGTTTCACCTGTGTCTTTAAAAATATCCCCTAAAAGAACACCAGTGTCCATCTGGCTTGCCAGGCACTCCTGGTTATCCTTCAAGGCTCTGAGGCTTTTTCTGNCACCTCTTGCCAAGTTCTGCTCTTATATCCAAAACTCCACACAGTCCAAACTGCTTGGAAGTTGCCAAACACACCATGTGGTTTCACCTGTGTCTTTAAAAATATCCCCTAAAAGAACACCAGTGTCCATCTGGCTTGCCAGGCACTCCTGGTTATCCTTCAAGGCTCTGAGGCTTTTTCTGGTACCTCAGGGTGGAATGCATCCACCTTGCCCTGTGAAACTCCTCTTTCACATTTATCACGTGATGCTGTAACAGTGTTTCTCTTTCTCAAAACTGAGCATTGCCTGAGAACAGGCCCTGTGTGCTATTCATCTTGTGAGCCTGGTATTTAACAATGCTACAGACTAGGTCCTAAAGAAAGCCTGATAAAAAAAGAAATGCTAGTAAGCTCTACAAAACATATCGGTGATCCATATTCTGATGGGGATTCACAGCTTCTCCTTTATTTGTTCGATTCTCTTACCTCCCAAACA
>SJYA01009398.1:0-18553 GCA_006410615.1 Neotragus moschatus
GACAGAGGAGCCTGGCGGGCTACAGTACATGCGGTCCCAGAGAGTCGGACACAGCTGAGCACACACACACACATGCACACATACACACACGCGCGCGCACACACACAGAGAATAGTCAAGGAGCTTAATGTGTGGATCCAACCCATTCATCCTAAAGGAAATCAGTCCTGAATACTCATTGGAAGGACTCATGCTGAAGCTGAAGCTCCAAAACTTTGGCCACCTGATGCGAAGAACTGACTCATTGGAAAAGACCCTGATGCTGGGAAAGATTGAAGGCAGGAGGAGAAGGGGATGGCAGAGGATGAGATGTTTGGATGGCATCACCGACTCGATGGACATGNTAAAGGAAATCAGTCCTGAATACTCATTGGAAGGACTCATGCTGAAGCTGAAGCTCCAAAACTTTGGCCACCTGATGCGAAGAACTGACTCATTGGAAAAGACCCTGATGCTGGGAAAGATTGAAGGCAGGAGGAGAAGGGGATGGCAGAGGATGAGATGTTTGGATGGCATCACCGACTCGATGGACATGAGTTTGAGTAAGCTCCGGGAGTTAGTGATGGACAGGGAGGCCTGGCGTGCTGCAGTCCATGGGATCGCAAAGAGTCAGACATGACTGAGCGACTGAACTGAACTGAATGTGTGGATGATGAGACTATGTCAGTGATGCCAGGGCAGGCTGCATGAATGAAGGTTCCAACATGGTTCCAACAGAGGGAAAGGGTGAGAGAACAGACTCACTACATGGCCAATGCTGTACAGATGGGCTGAACTCAAACAAGAAAAGGAAATGACAACCACTCCAGTATTCTGACCTGGAGAAATCCAAGGACAGAGGAGCCTTGCAGGCTACAGCCTAGGGGTGGGGGACGGACTGAGCAACTAATACCTGACTTGACTTTAAAACTACACTTTCAACATGAAAACCAGTAAGACAAAAGTTTGAGCAAATAGAATGACTCTGGGCTTACATGTTTTTTTCTTTTCAGATAATGATGAAGTGAAGTGAAGTCACTCAGTCGTGTCCAACTCTTTGTGACCCCGTGGACTGTAGCCCGCTCAGGCTCCGCTGTCCATGGGATTCTCCAGGCAAGAACACTGGAGTGGGTTGCCAGTTCCTTCTCCAAGATAATGACTTGAATTTTGAGACCCCCATTAATAATTACATGACTGCCTTCTGCCTATAGAACCAGAGGACCACATATGTACAGGCTGTGCGTGTGTGTACATGCTGAATTAAAGCGCTGTCTAGCTGCCTGAGGACCTCTGTACAGGCCCATGACTGAGGCCATGAGATGACTGGGGGCAGAATGATCTGAAAGTCTGCTGCATCTCACTCCAGGTCAGAGGCAAAAGGTTTAGGGTCGGATCAAGAACCACCCACCCGAGGATGCGACTTATTTCCTTCCTGCTTCCACTGAGACTCAGTAAAAGCACCTAGAAGGAAAGGAGCCAGGAAGGAAAGGAGCCAGGAAGGAAAGGAGCCAGGAAGGAAAGGAGACAGGAAGGAAAGGAGACAGGCAGGAAAGGATGGATGAAAGGAAGGGAGAGAGGGAGACAGCAAGAGAGCAACCTCTGTGAGATGGGACGAAGCTCCTGACGGTGGAGATCTGGGTCTGGTGGTTTCGCTTTATATCACACTTCACACACTTTCTCACTTAGTAAACTCTCAAGGTATCTGTTCCCCTGGGAAACAAATGAGAACGCCTCAAAGAACCCAAGATCAGATCCTCTCTGTGACAGCCCTGAAGAGCTCTCCATCCCACTATTGTTGGGAGGTAGCNCGAAGCTCCTGACGGTGGAGATCTGGGTCTGGTGGTTTCGCTTTATATCACACTTCACACACTTTCTCACTTAGTAAACTCTCAAGGTATCTGTTCCCCTGGGAAACAAATGAGAACGCCTCAAAGAACCCAAGATCAGATCCTCTCTGTGACAGCCCTGAAGAGCTCTCCATCCCACTATTGTTGGGAGGTAGCTTTTGTTGGATTAGCTTTTGCTGAAACTGATTGCCTGTGCTCTTAGCCACTCTCCACCTGGTTTGTGACAGGATAAGGACAACATTTCAGGTCGCACATCTGATGGTCTCAGGCCGAGGGGAGAGAAAGCTAACACAGAAAGCTCCGCCAAGATTCCTTTTTAGAGCAATAAGCTTCTATCCCACGAGCTGCCATTTATTCAAAAGGTCATCTGTTCAAGCTCTTGGCCACTTGGCTTCCTCTAAACCATTTTGCAGATAACCTAACTTGGGAAAGAATCTCATGCCTGGGGTCAGTTTCTTTTAGGGAACATTTACTTAGAATTGGAATGAGCTGGCTTCCCTGGAGGGCCAGTGGTTTGACTTTGGCCTCTGGTCTGGCAGGGACTCTTGGGTACACAGAGTCCTGGGTATCTGTCTGTCTCCCTACATATCTTGCTGTTGAAAGCTACCAGCATGTAAGTACCTTGCACCCCTACCAACCTCCACCTGCAGTTGAAATGATCAGAGACAAAATTCTTGGCAAAAGATTCCCAGCTGTGGGATTTGCAGTTGTTGGCATGTAGCCAGAGCCTGGGTCTGTCCTTTTTGTGGATCTAGGGTGAGGCAGAGATTGAGATTCACCTGCTTGGTTTTCTTTCCTCGTACAAAGGACCTTTCTAGAGTTGGTCTGGAGCTGCACTAAATATGTATGGAGGGCTGATTCTTAATTGAGGACAGCCATGGGGCAAATGAACTTTAAAAATTGCCACTCATTCCACACACATGTCCCAGAGGTATTACAACCTGGGCACCGCAGCCCATTTTCAGGTTTCCCGGGTTTTCACACTGAGCCCAGAGCTGATTATTAGTTGTCTTCCTTGACTTGCATCTGGCAGGGCTTTTACTCTCTTCCACTAATAAAGAGGAGTCTTTCCCCCAGACAACGCGAAGAATTTCTTCATCACTCAGCCCAAGTTTTCCCCCGCTTGACAATGCAGTGTTCACATTTCTAAAGAAGCAGCTTGCTTTTCCATTTTACCTGAACCCCCTGTGGGCATAGATCCTAATGTCTTTACAGATGCCAGTCCCAATTAATGTATGGTGAGATTGCAAAGGGTAACAAGGGGCTGACTAACAAGGATAACAGGGTGGGATTCCCTGCTGGGTCAGAGCAGGACTGAGGCTGCGTTGCTGCCTTTGAACTCGCAGATGGGACAAGTGTTGCCTCCATCACCGAGTGGCAGCATTAGGCGCAGAAGGGGTCCTCATTGTTGCAGAGATTTCATGGCTAAGCCTCCCAGACAACTGCACTTCCTTTCCCCAACTCAACTTCCTAAGGAAGAAAAGTTACCAACAGGAATCAGAGAGGATGCATGTTATGTCCAACTTCATTGCACTTAAAAATTCATGTGAATTGGTGGCCCCGTCCTACTTGGAGCAAGGAAGTCTGTCTTTCCTCTCCAGATCCCTCTCTTGGAGAGAACCAGGAATCCCAGGGGTCCCCTTGGGATACAGTGGGCACCCCTGGGATTCCTGGACCTACTCAGGAGAGGAATCTGGGGAGGTAATTGTCACGATCAGTGCAAAGGGCCGCATCCCCCACGGCTCTCCTTGCTCCCACNTTCCTCTCCAGATCCCTCTCTTGGAGAGAACCAGGAATCCCAGGGGTCCCCTTGGGATACAGTGGGCACCCCTGGGATTCCTGGACCTACTCAGGAGAGGAATCTGGGGAGGTAATTGTCACGATCAGTGCAAAGGGCCGCATCCCCCACGGCTCTCCTTGCTCCCACTGTATGTACCCAGGGACAGGGTAAGAGAACCTTCAAGCATCAGCTGCCCACCTCACCTTGCTCAGAAGCCCCTCCACTTTCCAATCCTCTAAGCAGGCTCACAACCACTCCAGTGTTCTTGCTTGGAGAATTCCAGGGATGGGGGAGCCTGGTGGCTCCCCATCTATGGGATCGCACAGAGTGGACACGACTGAAGTGACTTAGCAGCAGCAGCAGCGGCTCACAGTTCTCTCCCCCGAATAACAACCCAGTGATAGNAACCACTCCAGTGTTCTTGTCTGGAGAATCCCAGAAACAGGGGAGCCTGGCGGGCCCCTGTCTATGGGGTCGCACAGAGTCGGACACGACTGAAGCGACTTAGCAGCAGCAGCAGCAGCAGCAGGCTCAGTCCTCTCCCTCGAATAACAACCCAGTGATGGTTAATTCCTTGCTAAAAACACTCTAAAGAAAAAGAGTAACAAGGTCTCTTCTACAAAATGCATTATAGACATAGACCAGAGTTTTTAGAAAATCTTGAGGAAGGCATGCACCTCAAATGTTGGCTGAAATTATTTTTACTATAATGGTATGTTTTCCAAAGAAAGTATAAATATCTTGTGCTTATCCAACTATAAAAAGCACAAATTAAACACAAACAAAACTAAAATCAACAGCCAAATTCAATTTAACAATATTGATAGAACATGTCAGATAATAAGATTTTAACCGAAAGGGAACTGCCACTTTTAGAAGTAATTAAAATAACTGTTGACATTTTCTGAGCAAGTTCCTGGCCAAAGTATGAAGTGACTTATTTATCTAACTCCACAATAGCTCCAGCGCCCAGTACTGCTGCTGTATGTCCTGTGCTCAGGTGCTTCATTCGTGTCCCACTCTTTGCAACCCTTTGGACTGTAGCTCAGCAAGCTCCTCTGTCCACGGGATTTTTTAGGCAAGAATACTGGAGTGGGTTGCCATTTCCTCCTCCAGGGATCTCCCTGACCCGAAGACTGAACCAGAGTCTCCCGCAGCTCCTGCATTGCAGGCAGAGTCTTTCCCGGTTGAGCCATCTGACTACTACTGTTAATTCCCATATTACTGAGAAAGACCATGGGCCCAGAGAGGTTAGATCATCTTTCAGATGAGGAGATTCATCTGAAAGGGTGCAGAGTCCAAGCTTTGAACCCAAGATATCTGACCCAGGGCCTCTACCTCTTCTCCACTCATGCAGAAGAAGAGATACCAATGTGATAACTTCATATTGCTTCTGAGAACATTCTCCAAAATGTCAAATTCACAGAGACCCAATCTTGCTCTCCTGTTCCATGTAGTGATGTAGTGATTATTTATAACGATTACCAACTTGTGTTGGGATGCATTATACGAACAAGGGAGTCATGTGCTACTCTGACTTCAGAAATTTTTGCCATGGCTTCTGTGAGGAATCACTGATCTCTAAATAAAGGTCGGTAATAGGTTATCTTACCCAATAATTTGCTGCCTTGGCGAAGATGTTGTAAATGATGTCTCTGCTTTCCCAAATGGTCTAAAGACAACTGTAAGACTTATTTGCCAAATCAGTGTGTTCTAACTGGATGGCCCTTTCCTTCTACATGAATGGAGGTAATAGAAACCTATGACTCTGCTACATTTCTTTTATGTAAATAAGGAGTACGAATGTCTAGGTCTCTAAATGAATTCTTGTGGCTCCCCGTGGAGTCTGCTCCCAGAAGCCCACAGCCCCACACTTGCTTTAGAGTTAAATCTAGAAACATACACACTACTACACATAGAATAGGTAAACAACAGGCACCTACTGTAGAGCACAGGGAACCCTCCTATTTATCTTGGAATAATCTATAACAGAAAAGAACCTGGGAATTCTCTGGTGGTTCAGTGGTTAGGACTCAGTGCTTTCACTGCTGGGGCCTGGACTCAACCCCTGGTGGGAGAGCTAAGCCATGAAACACAGCCAAAAAAAAAACAAAGGAAAGAAAGAATATCTATATTTTCAGTTGAAGCATTTGCAATGTACACGTATACGTGTATAACTGAATCACTGTGCTATACACTTGAAACTAACACAACATTGCAAATCAGTCAGTTCAGTTCAGTTGCTCAGTCATGTCCGACTCTTTGCGACCCCATGAATCGCAGCACGCCAGGCCTCCCTGTCCATCACCAACTCCTGGAGTTCACTCAGACTCCTGTCCATCGAGTCAGTGATGCCATCCAGCCATCTCATCCTTGGTCGTCCCCTCCTCCTCCTACCCCCAATCCCTCCCAGTATCAGAGTCTTTTCCAATGAGTCAATAAACTTCAAAAAAAAAAAAAAAAAAATCTCAGGACGGCTAAAGTGAATTTGGGGATTAATACAATGTAGTCGATGCTGTCAGGGCCCTGCTTGCATTCCTTGAAGCTCACTGATTCATCATCCTTCTCTGGCTGACTTTCAGCTGTCCACCTCCGCACTGAGGTTTTTTTTTTCTGAAACCATTCACTTTCCTGAATGTGGTCCTGCTCAGAAGTCAAAAAGTGATGGGGAGTTAACACCCCGACCCCTGACCCCAGTAGCAATACCTGAGCTTCCCTGGTGGCTCAGTGGTAAAGAATCTGACTGCAGTGCAGGAGACCTGGGTTCGATCCTTGGGTTGGGAAGATCCCCTGAAGTAGGAAATGGCAACCCACTCCAGTATTCTTGCCTGGAGAATTCCATGGACAGGGGAGCCTGGCAGGCTGTAGTCCATGGGGTCGTAAAGAGTGTGTCTTGACTGAGCAACCAACACTTTCACTTCACTTCTTCCCCTGACTCCAGAGGCAACACTCAACCTGTAACTCTCAGGTGCTGGTGTGGGAAGGCAACAGCTCCTTTCCCCTCAAGAGGGCTCACGTTCCCAGTCTCTCTGTGTTTCCCTGCTGGTTTCAGCCACAGGCACCTCTGTGGGAACCAGGATCACAGCGTGCCCCTTGGCACAGTGTCCTTATCACTTGCCCACCTCTCGAGAGGTGCTCCCTGGACTCACCAGATAAACCCTTCGTACTTGCACTTTGTCTCAGGATCTGCCTTTGGAAAAATCGACACTATCACAGAAAGAGAAGCTTCAGTTATGCGAACCTGCATGTATTTGAAACTAGACTTTTTCTCCAATGTTGCTCAAGAGTGAGGTCTACATCAAAAATCCACACACCTTTTTTCTTCCCTGGGTGTTCGTGTTCATTCACACACACACGTTTCTTCTCCTTCCATTTTTCCATCCCTCTTTTTTCTTTTTTAACAGCAGTTTGGCTCATAGACTACTTAGGAACAACCAGGCATTTTCCCTTGAATCCTCCCAGCCACCCAATCAAACAATATTTTTTAAAAAAGCAGCTATCTCCACCTAGCATTCAGATTTCTCCTAAGGCTTAGGAAAATGCCCTAAAACCCTCAAGCTCTCTTAGCAAGAAGGGCTGCACAAACCTTCCCCTGTGGAGTGTTCCCTTGGCTGTGTGGATCTGGGTTTTCAAGAGTCGGCTGGATGGAGAATGGAGCCTGGAGGCCTCCGTTGCTGAGCTGGTGGCCCCCCATCCCCACCCACTGCAGGAAGCTGCAGGGAGCGAGCGCTTTTGGGCCTGGGTCTGGTTGGTTCAGCACTGCGGAAGCCCAGGTGGATCTACTTGTCCCGTCTCCGGGATGTGCGGTTCAGTGACTCCTGTGGTCCCCATCCCAGAGAGAGGCTCAGGGCCTCTGCTGTGCTGGGAACCTCTTCTCCCTGTCAGGGGGGTGGCCACAGTTGCTAGCAGGGCACATGGCCTTCAGTGCCTTCCTCAAGAACAAACTTCAGAAGCACTCATTCAGCAGACAGCTTCCAACCACGGGCTCTGATTCCTGAGTCAGCAGGGAGGGGCCCGGGGCTCAGTGCTTCACAAGTCCCCCAGCTGATTCTCATGGGCAAGCATACTAGGGAAATCATGGAGAGGAGGACAGGGGCAGGTTCAGAGCAGACAGAACCCAGCTGGTCCAGTACATTCCCTGAGCAGACAGCCCCTCACATCCAGAATGCAGGGAGGGGGAATCACTGCTAGTGTGTGGCCTTGCCAGGGCCTGGATGACTGAGAATTCAACGAGGTGCTCGAACAAACAAGACTTGTCTAAAGCAACCCTCACAGCCCGGGTGATCTTTTCAGTGGCACTTAGGTTTGCTTCCTGGTTTGTGCTTCCCTAGTGGCTCAGATGGTAAAGAATCTGCCTGCAACATGGGAGAACTGGGTCCGATCCCTGGGTGGGGAAGATTCCCTGGAAGAGGAAGTGGCAACCCACTCCAGTATACTTGCCTGGAGAATCCCCATGGATGGAGGAGCCTGGCGGGCTACAGTTTATGGGGTTGCAAAGAGTCAGACACGACTAAGCGCAGCACAGCTTAGGTTTGCCGAAGTATCTAAAAACTGGAGTCGTCAGTCATTCTTCCCAGTTGAGTTAGGGAATAGGAATGAGGAAGCAGAGAGAAATGGTCTATTAGACACTGGAAAGGGTAGAGTTGAAGAAATAGTCTTCATTAGGAATTACTTGCATTTTAAAAAAAAATCAAAGACAATTTATACTGAAACTTCTGGGATGTTCCAAGGGTGTGAGATCTTCCTCTTTCTCCAAAAGTGGCACAGTGCGAAATGTCTGCAGTTGGCTGGGATAAAGCAAGAGCCACAGGTCTGATTGGTTGGGAGCCGGACCTCCTGACTCTCAGCCTCCCGAACCCTGCTCCCGATTCACCCTCTCCAGCCCTTCTCCCCTCCCACCAACTTCCTAGCCTCAGATCACAGACCTCAGCACTCGGCTCAGAGACACTGAGAGGCTCACCGCTGCCCTTGAGATGAAGACAAGCAACTGTGAGCATAAACCTCAGCACCCCGATTTAGCCCTACCCTAAATCCAACCTCACCTCCTCACTGCTTGTTGCAGGCCCTCTGTTCTTGCACTGTCAGGCTACTGGAGTTCTCGGAACATGGTAGGTACAATCCCACCTCTGAGCATTTGTTCTCCTTAGGTTTTCGCGTCTCTTGTGTCTCCTGCATTGGTAGGCAGATTCGTTTCCACTGTGCCACCTGGGAAGCCAATAGTTGGACACTAAGCCAGGATTATTATTACAATGAGCTTTTGGACATTCAGACTGCAATCATGGATTCTTTTTTTTTTTTTTTTTGAGTGCCATAATTTTTTATTGTGGTAAAAACACAAACATGAGAGCTACGCTCTTACCCTAAATTTTATTTTTTACTTTTTTTTTTCTTACCCTAAATTTTAAGTGCGCAATACAGTACTGTTAACTGTGGCCACAGACTGGTCCAGCAGATCTCTAGAACCGTTCTTCATGTGCAACCGACGCGATCCTTTCTTAAGTCTGGGGGAGACAATAAAGCTAGTGGCCCAGTTCTGAGAGGTGGTCCAGGGCTGTATCAGGCATGCTCTCCTCTGGCTCTTTCCCTTTGTGGGTGAAATATAAAAGAGTGGAGGGTTCCCAGCAGGGAGCGGCATTTTTATTATCAGAATGATGCACGCCTTCTGCTCTCCATGACTCCCCTGTCGCCACACCTTTGCATGTGACGCTGAAGTTCCTTTCCCTAAAGAGGCGCTGTCCATTTCCCCAGCCCCTCAAGTCTAGGATGGCTTTGTGTCTTGCTTGGGACGTGACCATGATGTGGCTGTTCCAGTTTCAATCCTAAGACGTCAGGAGGTCCTGCGTGTTTCCTCTTCTCTTCCTCCGTCTTTGTCATGAGAACGCGCCAGGAGCAGCATGCTTGGAGGTGAGAGGCGGGGGACGGCAGGAGGTCAACCCAGTCATCCCAGTGAAGGCCGTCCTGCACCAGCTAAGAGATGCCCAGAGGTGTTGAGAGAACTGCCTGAGGACCCCGGAGCATGAGCAATACATGCTTCTTGTTATGTGTCTCTGAGGTCTTATGTGGTTTGTTACACACTAGTACCTGACTGATATCTCTACATCAAAAGCAGTTTTTAAAACTCACAAATCCAGGGACTTCCCCGGTGGTCCAGTGACTGGGACTCTGGGTTCCCAATGCAGGGGGCTCTGGGTTCAATCCCTAATCAGGGAACTAGATCCCACGGGCCATGACTAAGACCCGGTACAGCCAAATAAATAAATGTTAAAACCCACAGATACAACTTAAAAATAAAGCAGCCTACTGTATACTCTCCCTTTGCCCCCTAAAACAGAGAATGGGTTTCTAGCTTGTTTGTAAATATATTCCAATACTTAAGAAGCTGTTAACTATGGTTACTTCTGAGGAAATGACAAGGGTTGGAGGGGAATTTTCACTGGACCCCCCTCTTGTTCTTTGGGAATTTGAACCATGTGAGTGCTCCTTGCTTTTAAAACTGCATTAAAAGTTCTACATGAATACAGAGCACTGAGCTATATCGCTAAAGGAGGTACCCATTTCTGTACATACAAAGCAAAGTCAGTGACAGAGACAATTATTGGTAAAGCTAAATCTTTCAATGAATACAGTCAGATGTCTAGAGGCAATATCCAGGGGAGACTATCCAGACAATCTTGAAAGACCAGGAACTTCGCAGGTAGACGTGGTGATATACAGCATAATTCTGAAGAGCTTTAGCATTTTCACAGCTAAACTGTGGTTTCCTGCTTGCTGACCAAAAAACATACAAGATTAGAGACAGTTCTGTGGCTCTCAGGATCATCGGTGCATAACGATCACCCCTGCCTCTTCTTTCAGATGTAAACGATCCAGGTCCCATCACAGAGACTGATTACAGGTGTGAGATGCGGCCCCAAAGTGTGTCTTATAGTAAGCAGCTCAAATGATGTTCATGGACCTCATTTTGAGAAACAGTGTATTCACTACTATGTGTTCTCATCTGCCTTCACTGTACAGAAATCATGAGCCTTTGGTGCCGGATTCATTCTCCCTAAGTAGGAGATCATTTGGAAGGAATGATGCTGAAGCTGAAGCTCCAGTACTTTGGCCACCTCATGCGAAGAGTTGACTCAGTGGAAAAGACTCTGATGCTGGGAGGGATTGGGGGCAGGAGGAGAAGGGGACGACCGAGGATGAGACGGCTGGATGGCGTCACTGACTCGATGGACGGGAGTCTGAGTAAACCTCGGGAGTTGGTGATGGACAGGGAGGCCTGGTGTGCTGTGATTCATGGGGTTGCAAACAGTTGGACACGACTGAGCGACTGAACTGAACTGAAAGAAAAAAAAAAGGAATAAGTGAAATTAAGGACTCAGGAGTAACAGTTTGGGTCAAGGAAGGCAGAAGTGAGTTAAATAAACAAAGCTGCCCCCCCCTTTTTTTTCCTACCCTGAGTCAGAAAATTATTTTAATAGTTAAAAAACATGTTTTTTTTTTTTTAAACAGAATCAGTATAAAATAGCTGTTGATTTCTCCATAATTATCAGAATTATTTATATGTGAAGTCTTGGCTAAGTGAGACTGAAATCAACAAAAATCTTGGACTGTTGGCTCAGAAATCCTCCTGGGAAGTCCACCGTGCTGTTAAGCTCAACTCTTTGGAGATGAGCTGTTCCATCTTTTAAAAGGTATCTTTCCATTCATTCTTTGCAGGCTTGGAGTGAACTTGGCAGTGTTCATTAAACACCTTCTGGCTCCTGTCATTGACCACTTCTTCAACATTCAGTTCTGACTGCATCCGTTTCAACTTTGTCTGCTCTTTCCTAACTTCCTTTAATAATGTTAAATCATCCAAATTCTTTTCTGTCTCTTCTCAGAGCTGTTTTACTACTGATGAGGTCTGAGCGATACTGCTTTTTACGACTCTGTCCCAACTGACACAGGCCACCATCAATGACTCAAAGCTGCTTACAGATTTGGCTGGCATTATTTTTCCCTGGGAAGGACCCTGTTGGAACTGCAGTGACTAATTCATGCGCTATTCAGTCATCAATCGTTCTCACCTTGAGTACTTCCTGGAACTCCGCGAACTCCTCTCAGGTCACACTGCCCCTGGGCACCTCCACATTGGACCTAAAGCCCGTTTTTTAAAAAAAGGAGCTATGGAAGAATTAATCAGATTTTTCGAATACTAGATAATATATGGGTTACATACATAGANTGCAGTGACTAATTCATGCGCTATTCAGTCATCAATCGTCCTCACCTTGAGTACTTCCTGGAACTCGGCAAACTCCTCTCAGGTCACACTGCCCCTGGGCACCTCCACATTGGACCTAAAGCCTGTTTTTTTAAAAAAAAGGAGCTATGGAAGAATTAATCAGATTTTTCGAATACTAGATAATATATGGGTTACATACATAGATTCATTTTTAAGAATAAGAGGACTGACATAATTATGTAACAAAATCAGTCAGAATAAAGGTTTCTGTTTTGTTACGAGTAAATAATGTTTGCTTCTTGATAAGGAAGGAGAAATTCCAGCAGAAAATAAATGACCAGCCCTTTTGATACAAGTATAAAGTCTATCAGAGGAAAAAGTACAGCTCTGGTTATGTGTGTTAACAAAATGCTGTACCGAACGTTCTGGTAGCTGATGAGGACGAATAACGACACTCTTGGCTTCAGGGTCTGGCTAAAGACATTTTTATGTTTTCAAGTTTTGTAGAATTCTAGGGTTCCACAAGATAATTATGCAAGAAGTGTGAACCTGTCAAATGCAGGTACAGACTCATAGAATTTTCTAACATTTTCATCTTCTGCTTGAATAACATATCAAGCACGAAATACTAATTGGTGGCTAGGACATGCTCAAGAGTGTCTGCTTCAAAATTACTGTAGATTAAAACAAAGGAAAAAGCTAGTAGAGGAAGTTCTGAATACCTTTGTACCTTAGGGAGAAAATAAAGAATGTACTATCAGGGCTTGTTTTCCTGTTTGTTTATTTGGTTTTTGTTTTGTTTTAATGTGCACTGCGTTTTTGTTAGAGAAGTAGTATATACTCGGGCTTCCCAGGTGGTGCTAGCGGTAAAGAGCCCGCCTGCCAGTTCAGGAGGCATGAGACACGGGTTCGATCCCTGGGTCAGGAAGATCCCCTGGAGGAAGAAATGGCAACCCATTCCAGTATTCTTGCCTGGAGAATCCCATGGACAGAGGAGCCTGGCGGGCTACAGTCCTGGGGGTTGTAGAGTCAGATAGGCCTGAGCAACTAATGTTTTGGGCTTCCCAGGTGGTGCTAGTGGTAAAGAACCTGCCTGCCAAAGCAGGGGACATAAGAGACGCAGGTTTGATCCCTTGGTCGGGAAGATCCCCTGGAGGAGGGCATGGAATCCACTCCAGTATTCTTGCCTGGAGAATCCTGTGGACAGAGGAGTCTGGCGGGCTATAGTACATGGGGCTGCAGAGTCGGACATGACTGAAGTGACTTAGCATGCAGCAAGCACATACTCAAGAAAGGGTGAATTCATGAAAGGAAAAAAATAACCCGACTCTCCAAACACACGTTTAAACATGTTGGTATATTCCCTATCAGCCTTTGCTAATAGATCCCACATGAATTTGTTTTTTCTTCCCATATTTCTGGTTTCATATTACATGTACATACTGCATCTTGCTTTTTTTAAAAAATTAAGTATTATAGGCACTTAGTACCATTACATACACTTAATATATATCATTTTGAATGGGTATAATAGTTTTGGAAAAGCAGTCCTCCAGGTTTTGACATCTAGGAGGTTTCCAGTCTTTTAACTAATATGCAAATAAAAATGTTCTTAAAAACTAGAAGTCTACTTTTTGGTTACTTATAATTATTTCTTGAGGCTAGCTTCCCAAAAGTCATGCAACTGGGTCCAGGGTTGTGTACATCATAAGGATGATGAGAATTTGTCTAGTTTCTCTCCTAAAGCATGTCCATCAGAATTCTCTCACTCTTGCTGGTATTTATATTTTCCTTCTTTCCATCCTTCCTTTGGTGGCTGTTTACAGCTATCACAGGGAAAAAAACCACTGCTAATTAGGTAGGTACCAGTGCTGTGTCACTGGTGCCCCAGATGATAAAGAATTCGCCTGCAAGGCAGGAGACCTGGGTTTGATCCCTGGGTCAGGAAGATCTCCTGGAGGAGGGCATGGCAACCCACTCCAGTATTCTTGCCTGGAGAATCTCCATGGACAGAGGAGCTGGCGGGCTGCAGTCCACGGGGTCGTAGAGTCGGACATAACCGAGCAATAACACACTTTTTCAGAGTTGTCTTGTTTTAAACTGCAGCTATTTGATTATTACTGAGATGCAATATTTTCCCCATAAAAGTTATAGTTCCTCTTTCACTATCTAGTATTTTTTAATTTTTTTTTTCTATCCACTTGTAACAGGGCTTCTGTAGTGGAGAATTTGAGCTTCCCGGGTGGCACTAGTGGTAAAGAACGCGCTTGCTAATGCAGCAGACGTGGGTTCAACTCTTGGGTCAGGATGATCCCCTGGGGGAGGAAATGGCAGCCTATTCCAGTTAGTACTCTTGCCTGGAAAATCCCATGGACAGAGGAGTCTGGAGGGCTAAGTCCATGGGGTCTCAGGGAGTCAGACACGACGGAGCACACACACACACGCAGTGGAGAATTTACCCCAGGTCAGCTTCCTAGATCTCTGTTTTCTCCCAGGCACAGACAGAATCGTGACTCCTGTCAGGATCATCCTTGGGCTGACTCATTTGCCTGAGGATTTCCAAAGCTGCTCATTCCAGCACCATCAAAATGGAAACTCCTGAGGCTGACTAGCATCGCAGGATGTCCGTGCGGTCACCATTTCCAGCCAGACCCGGAGACAAGCAGCATATCCACACCTGCTTTCTAGTAGCCAGGCGCTGCTGCTATCTGCGGGCACTGTCTTTACAAAAGGGAGTCGAAAAAAAAAAAAAGGAGTTGGAAGTTGCTGCTCTAACCCCCAGCCTCTTGCGGGATGCTTTTATGTATGAGATTAGAACCTTTTAAGCTATCTTTCCCCTTGGCGGGGGTTGGGGGGAATCCACAAGGGGAGCAAGATAGATATCACCTAAAACAAATTTTGATTAAGCGCTTATGCGACTGCTGCATTAAAAACTGCCCCAGAAAGTGATTGCCAGGATATGACAATTGAATTTTCTGAGTGTCTGGACCTCTGAGCTGGCCCAGTTTTGCCTCAGGGTCATATCTCAGGGTCCTGCTACTCAAAGTATGGTTCAAGGACCCACAATGTCAACATGGCCTAGGAACTTGTTAGACTCACAGCCCTGTTCCCTCCCAGACCTACCGCATCAGCCTGGAGTCTACTGATAATCCAAATACATGCTAAATTTGAGAGGCACTCATAAAGCAGTGGTGTCAATTCTGGCATCACACATTTAGAATCCCACACGGGGCTTGAATGCAATATGAATGTCCAGGCCCCGCTCCCAGAGAGCAGTGACTGGCCTTTAGAATTGTTTAGAAGCTCTCTAGCGATGCCCTGTGCAGCCGGAGATGAGAACTGACCTAGAGTTTCTAAAAATTCCTTCTAACAAGGCAACATTGATTTAAAAAAAAAAAAAAAAACTCTCTCTGAAATGTGAGGTCTACAAATTTCATGCTTCCTAACTGTTACATTTTACAATTAAACCCACAAATCAGGTCCTGGAGGAGAGGAAAACACTGAAAAAGACATTAAAAAAAAAAGCCACAACTTTGTTTTGGCCAGTTTCAAGAGCAACTGGGTATCTCAGATAAGAAATGAAATACCACAAAAACACAAAACTGGAGAAGGAAGTGGCAACCCACTCCAATATTCTTGCCTGGAAAATTCCATGGACAGAGGAGGCTGATGGGCTACCGTTCATAGGGTCACATGAGTGAACATGCACGAATGAGGGAGTAGAAGGAGATGGGCTGGTAGCAATAAACAGGTAGAACTAAAAAAAGAGCACACACTCACAAAACAGCTGAAGTATTGCTGCTAAATGCTTCTTAGTGATGACAATCCCTGCCTCAGTGACACAGCAGCACACTAAAATGACTCAGTTTTGCGGTAATTAAGATGGGTAAGGCTTCCTTGGTGGCTCAGGAATAAAGAATCCGCCTGCCAGCGTAGCAGATGTGGGCTTGATCCCTGGTCTAGGAGGATCCCACGTGCCTTGGAGCAACTAAACCTGTGCACCGCAACTACCGAGCCTGCGCTCTAGGGCCCGGGAGCTGGAACTACTGAGCCTGCGCTCCAGGGCCGGGGATCCGGAATCACTGAGCCCACGTGCGGCAACCGTGGAAGCCCAGGTACCGTGGGGCCCACGCTCTGTAACAAGCCACAGCCATGGGAAGCCCATGTATAGCAACTGGAAAGTGTAAAGCCTCACAGACGCCATGACAGGCTTATTAGAAAATCCTGGGCCAAAGAAAAATTCCTGAGTCATTTTGACTCTGTGGACTCAAGGAGGCCCACCCGGGATGACATAATGAAGACCCAATCACAGAATAACTCCCCCTGCTCAGGAGCAAAAACCAATCTGCACAAGACACAAAGCCTTAACCCCGTGCAGGCGCATTGTATGACCAATGAGATTATGCCAAATCCCTGTCTTGCCTTGTATGCCCTATCAACTCACGCCAAATATCTGTCTTTGTCCTAAACCTACAAATACTCCTGTAATCCTAGACTCGGGGCCCTCTTGGCTCACTCCTCTGCTTTGGAGACGGCGGAGTGCCCTAACTCGAGTTAGCAATAAACTCCCTTCTTGCTTTTGCATTGCCGTGGTGGACTTGTTCCCTCAGTCTGTTGGGGGATTCGAGCTTGGAGCATAACAGAAAGTAGCCCCCGCTCGCCACAACTAGAGAAGAGCCTGTGTAGCCATGAAGACCTGGCACAGCCAAATAAATAATTAAAACATTTTTTTTTAAAAAGTGTAAAACAGCCCGGCTGGCCCTGCCACCGCCCCACATCTTCAGGCTACCATAAAAGCAGTCTCAAAGCTAACTCTCCAGTGTCCATGAGTCACTTCCCGAAGTGATGACCGGCCCTCGGGTTAGAAACCTCCTGTGCTATCTGAATTCAAGATGCTGCTGAATATGGCATCTGCTTTATAATTCTGGCTGCTTCTGTCCAGAAGACCAGTGTGCAGTGCCCAGGAGTGCGTGCGCTGTTCTCTTAATAGAGGTGCCACAGTGGGCGGCACAGTGGGCGACTGATGGAAACGAGGCCTCACATAAAGCTTTCCATTCACTAGCCACACGGGCCCTGCTGCCTGAAGTCAGTTCCTACTGCTCCAAGACACTGATCTCCCAGCTGAGAGGCTGCCAGAAACCCAGTGGGGTGGCCTGTAGCTATACACCAACTGTTCACCTCTTTGTGCTTTGTAATAGGACCAGTTTCCATGTCTTCTTGAAGGTAACAAAGTTGGGAGCTCTTGCATAAGAGCAGTGTTTTCAAGTTTTCTTGAGACTTTAATATGCCTAAAAATTATGAGGACCCTAAAGAGGTTTGGGCTTTTTTTTTTTTTTTCATGTAGGTTATATCCAGTAGTGTGCTGGAGTCAGCTGGTACAAGTTCACGAGAATGCAACATTCAGGAATTTTTCCAGCCAACTGTTAAAACACTGGAAGCTTAAGATTGGCCACCAAGGGAATATTTATACCGTGGAAATTGGCAAATGCTATTAATAACTATCAGAATATTTTTTCCTTTTTGGGAGATTGGGTTTAGCAGCAAACCACAGATTCTATTTACATTTCAGACATTGAAAAAGAGAATTTTTGAAAATGCTTCCGCTAAAAATAACAACAAACCCACTGCTCAGCCATAAAAAGGAATGAAATCATGCCATTTGCAACAACATGGATAGACCTAGAGGTTATCATACTAAGTCAACTAAAGACAAATACATCACTTTAATGTGAAATCTAAAAAGAATTATACAAATGAACTTATTTATGAACAGAAACAGGCTTACATAGAAAACAAATTTATGGTTACCAACATGGAAAGAAGTTGTGGGGTGGTAAATTAGGAGTTTGGGATTAACAGATACAAACTATCACATATAAAATAAATAACAAGGTCTTAATGTATAGCATAGGGAACTATATTCAACATCTTGTAACAATCTACAGTGGAAGGAATCTGAAAAATAATAATATGTATATATGTATAACTGAATCATTTTGCTGTACACCAGAAACTAACTTATAAATCAACTATATGTCAATAAAAATAATTTAAAATACAATGACAAATCCATTACATGTTAACATAAACACTATATTTTTAACAAAGAAAAAATTTCCCCCAAACAATGATTTAATGAGGAGTTACCTCGGTTTTTATTTCAGCAAATCTCTTTAACAGCTGGCTTGANCTAACTTATAAATCAACTATATGTCAATAAAAATAATTTAAAATACAATGACAAATCCATTACATGTTAACATAAACACTATATTTTTAACAAAGAAAAAATTTCCCCCAAACAATGATTTAATGAGGAGTTACCTCGGTTTTTATTTCAGCAAATCTCTTTAACAGCTGGCTTGATAGAAGAGTCAGATTTTCATATCTTGCTTCTGCATTCAATCTGGCATGTAATCACATGTCACTTGGCCTCTGGAGAGGAGCAACCCCACGTCCAAGGAGTGGCAGCTGCATGGGCACAGGAGGGCTGAGAGGAGCTACTCCACGTTCAAGGTCAGGAGGGGTGACCTTGTCCCAGGTAAGGAGCAGGGGCTGTGTTTGCTGGAGCAGATACCCCAGGTCCAAGGTAACAGAAACCCAAGTGAGACAGTAGGTATTACAAGAGGGCATCAGAGGGCAGACACGCTGAAACCATAATCACAGAAAACTAGCCAATCTGATCATACAGACCACAGCCTTGTCTAACTCAATGAAACTAAGCCATGC
>SJYA01009399.1:0-14680 GCA_006410615.1 Neotragus moschatus
TGATTCATGTTGATATATGGCAAAAGTGAACACAATATTGTAAAGTAATTATCCTCCAATTAAAAAAAAAGAATCCACCTGCAATAAGGAAAACTGGGTTTGATCCCTGGGTTGGGAAGATCCCCTGGAGCTGGAAAAGGCTACCCACTCCAGTATTCTTGCCTGGAGAAGCCCATGGACAGAGGAGTCTGGCAGGCTACAGTCCATGAGGTTGCAAAGAATTGGACACACACACACGTGTGTAAAATTTTCCAATTAAAATTTAAGAATCTGATCTGAAAAAATGTTTATTAGTTTATTAATTTATATGAATAAATATCCAAAGGACTTAGAAAAATTAATTATAATTAGTCACACTTTTAAGTGATCTTTGCCTTTATTGAGAAGAAGGAGATTATATGAAATTGGCCATCTCTGAAAAGTCCAGACCCATGGGTACATTACACTGTATGCCTGCAGTCCCATGAAACTCTTCTGGGGGAGTTTTAATTGGATAGAGATCTTAACTTCTTAGAACTCTACATGGGACAGTGGGTGGCATGAATGTTGACCTAAGTGGGAAGTGACAGAAAAGTTCTCCAGTTAAAGTTTCTAATGTGGTGCGTTCCGGAGGCTGTGATCTGAGTGGGACTGATGTGGACAGCATTACTGTCAGTTCACGGCAACATTACAGGCTTCTTTAGAGGGGGAATCCGCTGGGACCTTATTAGTTCTAGAGCCACTAGCTGCTCTGGGGAGAGACACAGAGGCACATCAGCCTCCAGGCTGCATCTGTTTTGCACCAAGTTTCCTCTCAGGGAGCAATAAAGCACACGGCCCTGTCCTGGCAAGACTTCCGGCTGGAGGAGCCCCTGGATTCAGAACATTTGGTCATCATGGTCCATTGCTGTAATGTCCTGTGTTTGTATGGTGCTTTATGAATTGCTTCATTTTGTTCCCATTAACAACCCTGCAGAGACTCAGGGCAGACCCTCTTGCCCTGGTTAGTGGAGAATTCACATATCCAAGATCACCCAAGAAGCCAGGACTACACCCAGATTCAAGCTTATGGAAGCTTCCCCAGGGCCACCATGCAGGGGAGGACCAGCCTTCTTGGTACGGGATCTGCTGACCTATGGCAGGTCCTTCTAAGGAGTGAGTCCTCCGGGGTTATGTCTGTGTGGCTGCCTTGGGGCCGTGCAGGAGGTGAGCCAAGTGAGCAGAGAAAGGAGGTCTGGCCCAAGGCCTGAAAGTGGAGAACCCTGCAGGGGCGAGGGCACCTGAGCACGGAGCACGCGTCCCTAGAGCATGAGGATCCCCGGTTTCCGAGCTGGAGAGAGACTGCATCATCCAGCCCCCTTAATGTCTAGAGAAGCAAAGCAAAGCAGAACCGCAGCTCAGGGGAGTGGAGGGCTTTAAATCGCAGAGCTGGTTTGAGGCCAAGCACTGTCTGTGAGAACCTGGTACTTCTAATGCCTGGGCAAACAGATTTCTTATTATTTTCCTTCCTTATATCGGACTTCCTTGCCTTAATCCCTTTCTACAATGGAAAGCCCTTTAATTTTTGAATTTCATATTTTAAGATTGTTCATCCAGTGCTCATGGTTCCTAAAAGTCCTGATGAAAGTGTCTTTAATTGAAATGAGCAGTGATTAAGGTCATCCCATCCTTGTTACTGTAGGTTTATCCTCCTTACCACCATCTCCTCGGTTCGTGAATGTGCCGCAGAAACAGAGCCGACTGGGGGCTGGAGGCAGTTGCTCATTGCACAGAACGTGCTTTGTTTTCTGGTGTTTCTTGTGTCTCAGGGCGGTGTTCTTATTTCTTCCTGTGTCTCTCCACCCCCCCGGGCTGTGAGCTCCTTGAAAGCCTGGTGGCCGGCCTTTGGAGTCTGAGGATACTGTGTATGTGACTCTCTGAAAGCGTCACTGAGTATGCTTGTTCCGGTAGCAGGTTAACACTGCGTCTCCCTCAGTCCCCTCAACTCACACCCCCGCTTCAAACTCAGAATGAAGGCAGTGGTTTTGTAATCCTAATAGTTAACAGACAGGAAACACTGCAGCCTCATGATTCATGCTTATGTTTGTTTTCTTAAGTATCTGTATTTTCAGAAGTACTGGTCATTGTTATTCTTTGTTCATTTGAACTATCCTCTGTTTTTGTTTGTATCTTTGGGAGTTCACTTCAACGATATTGATTTCCTCTTAATGAAATAGAAGCCACTTCAGATCTTTGTTGCACATTGAGTTATGTTTTGGTGTTTAGGAGAGAGAACGCCGCCTAATGATGAAGACGTCAGGCTGTAGCGTCAGAGGGGCACAGGGTTGCTCATATCCTGCTTGTGAGGTTATCTCCGGGCGAGTTGTTAGGCCTTGGTAAGTCTTGGGATTTTCCCAAACTGTTGAAGCCAAAGCTGTTTTGACAAAATCAGTGTCATCACAGTTCAGAAGAGCAGTGAGGCCTGGGTTGTCTCCTGTGATCACCATGCAGATACACAGCTGGGCTTCTGCCAGAGCGGGAGTGTTCGTGGTGACACTGGGCAGGAGGAAGGATACAGATGAACAGACTTTCCGCTCTCTTATTTGATTGGTTATTAAAACTTCCCTCATGCAAATACTTATAAACATTCTTTCAGTGTTTTTAAAAATTTGTGGCAGAAAGAGATTTATCGGAGCATTTGAAGGGTTTTGGATCTCATTTCCCAAGAGTCTAGCAGTACATCCCTTTACCCTTTATTTATAAAAGCAGAGAGTTCTGACAGTTTTTGTCCATATCTTGAGATTCTAGTGATTTCTTTGTCAGATATTTGTTTGATCCAGACTCTGGCTGGTTCATCCTATAGTTTATTCCACAGACTGAGTTGGAAAGTGTTTAAGGAGAATAGGGGTTTAAAACGCGTCCATAGATTCACTGACACTTCTTCCTTCCAAAATAGAGCCTAAATCGCCTTCCCTGGAATGTGGACCAGACTTAATAACCCTTCTGAAGAATAGAACGTGAGAGAAGTGATGCTGTATGACTTCTGCAGCAAGGTCATAGAGAGAATACAGCGTCTGCTTGGCTCCTTCCTTTTTGCAGCACTCACTTGTCGGAGAAGTCAGCTGCCTCACCGTGAGGACGCTCATACTTAACCTCTCAGGGGACATACATGGGTGTTCACTCCAGACCAAGAAGGGGCCTGCAGGAGAACTACTCCTAGTGCTTGAGGAACCTGCAGGCGTGGGAGTCGCATTCTGCAGACCCATATCTGACTAAACAGTGAACTTGCTGGTCTGCTCTCTGTACCTTCCTGAAAGGGAGAGGAGAAAGATGGAGACAGGGCCGGCAGTGGAGAGCGGCACTCCTGTGTTGGCAGATCAGGCACGCACCAGTGTCCAGTGGCCCAGGGAGAGGAGAGGTAGGTGTGAGGCAGCTCTCCAGAACCACTCCCAGGAGGGCTGCCTATGATGAACAAACCCTAGCAGCACAAGGCTCTGGAGTGTGACTGTGGAGGGAATCCGAAAGAGGGTTCCCACATCAGGGAGCTGTGCAGTGGGTAGATCTCCCCCCAGAGCTCCAGAGAGCTTGTACAAAGTGAAAGTGAAGTCNCCACTCCCAGGAGGGCTGCCTATGATGAACAAACCCTAGCAGCACAAGGCTCTGGAGTGTGACTGTGGAGGGAATCCGAAAGAGGGTTCCCACATCAGGGAGCTGTGCAGTGGGTAGATCTCCCCCCAGAGCTCCAGAGAGCTTGTACAAAGTGAAAGTGAAGTCGCTCAGTCATGTCCAACTCTTTGTGACCCCATGGACTATAGCCTACCAGGCTCCTCCCTCCATGGATTCTCCAGGCAAGAATGCTGGAGTGGGTTGCCATTTCCTTGTACAAGACCCTTACAAATGAGGATGGCAGTTGGATGCCTATGTACAGGTAACAGCAGTAGCCAGTCTTGGGCAAAAAGCCTGCAGTCATCAAGAGAATACTGGTTAAGCTTCCCTGGCAGCTCAGACAGTAAAGAATCCGCCTGCAGTGGGGAAGACACCAGTTTGATCCCTGGGTCAGGATGTTTCCCTGGAGAAGGGAATGGCAACCCACTCCAGTATTCTTGCCTGGAGAATTCCATGGACAGAGGAGCCTGGCAGGCTACAGTCCATGGGGTTGCAAAGAGTTGGACACAACTGAGCAACTAACACTTTAACTTGACACTAAGAGTTACCCATCCATGGCACCCCACTCCAGTACTCTTGCCTGGAAAATCCCATGGACGGAGGAGCCTGGTAGGCTGCAGTCCATGGGGTCTCGAAATGTCGGACACGACTGAGCGACTTCCCTTTCACTTTTCACTCTCATGCATTGGAGAAGGAAGTGGCAACCCACTCCAGTGTTCTTGCCTGGAGAATCCCAGGGATGGGGGAGCCTGGTGGGCTGCCGTCTGTGGGGTCGCACAGAGTCAGACATGACTGAAGCGACTTAGCAGCAGCAGCAGCAGCATCCCTGCCCAAATCTCCTAGCTCAGTACACCAGGGAGAGAGAGGAAGGGAGAAGTACTTCTCCAACAGCTGGTTTCCAGCAGAACAACAGACTTTCCTCTGTGCTGCTTATGGTTAAAGTGGTGTGCTGAAATTTTCCAGCTTCCTTGACATGAAGTGTTATCTCTTCTAGCCAATAACATGTGAGGCCATGGAAAACACTCACGCAGTTCTTCAGTGTCTGTTTTCCTGCTGCAGCCACTGGGGTGGTGGGTATGCAGAAGGGAGCCTCCTGCTGACTCACCTTGGTATGCAGAGTGAGCAAGAAACACAGGTGGTAAACCTCGGAGACCAGTGTGTGCTCTGTGACAGCGTGACTTAGCCTACCCTGATTAATACAAGCAGGGGCACAGAAACGGAATGCCCTCATGTTAGACATTTCCCTGGACATCTGGAGCTCGGTTGAGATGTCAGGCTTTGAATTTGAGGTCTGTGCAGCCTGAGTCCAGCTTTAGAGAGCCCTGCTGCTCTAAGCTGAGTCAGTGCCAGTCCATGAACTATCTATTCCATGTCCACAAGAAGATAAGGAAAGAGAGCAAGGGTAAGCATTTTGAAACTTTTATAGCAATTGGACATTGCTGTGATATTTCATTGTCTCATAATAGTATTAGTTTGCAGTTGATTATAAAAAGCAAAGAATACCCAAACTGGCCCTTTACCAAGATAGTTTTAGAAGTACTACTTTATAGTATATCCGATCAGTCTTAGATATAGTTAAAGGAATAGCCAATTTTGGAATTGTTTCTTTTTTGGATTTATTCCGTATGTCCATTCTGTTTTAAGTCGTCTTGATCTTTTTTTGGAAATGACTCTAATACAGTAACAATTCCAGCAGTGATATCAGGATGTAAATCTCCATAGTTCCTCCCCTTCAATTTCAAATTCGGATTCATCTTTTCATTCCTCTTCCTCTCAGGTTCTCCTTCCTTAACTCCATTTACTTATCAACCACCCTAGATCTGCTTTCTTCCCGCTCCCCCTGCCCACCACGTTTTAAATTTCTTTGGCTAAAGTCTCAGTGATTTTCTAAATGTCAGATCTGTCAGCCTTGCCTAGTACTTCATTAATTTGAGCTCCCCTCCATGTCTGCATCACTGATACCCTTTCTCAGATTCCTCCTTCACTTGGCTTCCAAAGCTCCTTGGGGTTTTATTNCCCACATTTTAAATTTCTTTGGCTAAAGTCTCAGTGATTTTCTAAATGTCAGATCTGTCAGCCTCGCCTTGTACTTCATTTATTTGAGCTCCCCTCCATGTCTGCATCACTGACACTCTTTCTCAGATTCCTCCTTCACTTGGCTTCCAAAGCTCTCTTAGCCTTGGGGTTTTATTTATCAACAACTCTGCTTAGCAAAAACTGGGCGTAAATCATTAGAGTAAAATTTTTGAAATTTAGTTCATGAATGGATTTAATAAGCACCTGTGCTTATTTTGTNACCACGTTTTAAATTTCTTTGGCTAAAGTCTCAGTGATTTTCTAAATGTCAGATCTGTCAGCCTTGCCTAGTACTTCATTAATTTGAGCTCCCCTCCATGTCTGCATCACTGATACCCTTTCTCAGATTCCTCCTTCACTTGGCTTCCAAAGCTCCTTGGGGTTTTATTTATCAACAACTCTGCTTAGCAAAAACTGGGCATAAATCATTAGAGTAAAATTTTTGAAATTTAGTTCATGAATGGATTTAATAAGCACCTGTGCTTATTTTGTAAAGAATTCTTTTGTAATGTGAATGAGTCATCTTAGTTTTAAATTGTAAGTTTAAAAAATTAGCTTTTTTGTTTGGAAATCACACACACACACATGCACACATGCACACAGAGTAACATCACCTATTTCACTCTTAATTTCTCTTCACTCCAAAGCATGAATGATAACTGTGTCTTCATTTTAAAACATTTCAATTTCATTTGATGTACTTCAGTCATCATTTTCTGAGTGTTTTCTATTGGTTAAGCACAGGCACATTAATTCCTTATTCAGTTCAGTTCAGTTGCTCAGTTGTGTATGACTCTTTGGGACCCCATGGACTGTATAATGCCAGGCTTCCCTGTCCATCACCAACTCCCTGAGTTTACTCAAACTCGTGTCCATTGAGTCAGTGATGCCATCCAACCATCTCATCCTCTGTCATCCCTTTCTCCTCCTGCCCCCAATCCCTCCCAACATCAGGATCTTTTCCAATGAGTCAGTTCTTAGTATCAGGTGGCCAAAGTATTGGAGTTTCAGCTTCACTTTCAGTCCTTTCAATGAATATTCAGGACTGATTTCCTTTAGGATGAACTGTTTTCTTGCATGGACTCTCAAGAATCTTCTCCAGCATCACAGTTCAAAAGCATCAATTCTTCAGCACTCAGCTTTCTTTATAGTCCAAGTCTCACATCCATACATGACTACTGGAAAAACCATAGCTTTGACTAGATGGACCTTTGTTGGCAAAGTAATGTCTCTTCTTTTTAGTATGCTTTCTAGGTGGGTCATAAGTTTTCTTCCAAGGAGCAGGCGTCTTTAAATTTCATGGCTACAGTTATCATCTGCAGTGATTTTGGAGTCCCCCAAAGTAAAGTCTGCCTCTGTTTCCCTTGTTTCCCATTTGCCATGAAGTGATGGGACCAGATGCCATAATCTTAGTTTTCTTTTTGACTTTCTTCTTTCACTTTCATCAAGAGGCTGTTTAGTTCTTCTTTGCTTTCTGCCATAAGGGTAGTGCCATCTGCATATCTGAGGTTATTGATATTTCTCCCAGCAATCTTGAGTCCAGCTTGTGCTTTATCCAGCCCAGCGTTTCTCATGATATACTCCGCATATAAGTTAAATAAGCAGGGTGATGGTATACAGGCTTGATGTTCTACTTTCCCGATTTGGGACCAATCTGTTGTTCCATTTCTGGTTCTAAATGTTGCTTCCTGACCTGCATAGAGATTTCTCAAGAGGCAGGTCAAGTGGTCTGGTATTTCCATCTCTTTAAGAATTTTCCACAGTTTGTTGTGATTCACACAGTCAAAGTCTTTGGTATAGTCAATAAAGCAGATGTTTTTCTAGAACTCTCTTGCTTTTTTGATGAGCCAACGGATGGCAATTTGATCTCTGGTTCCTCTGCCTCTTCTAAATCCAGCTTGAATATCTGGAAGTTCATGGTTCACATACTGTTGAAGCCTGGCTTTGAGAATTTTGAGCATTATTTTGCTAGCATGTGAGATGAGTGCAATTGTGTGGTAATCTGAGCATTCTTTGACATTGCCTTTCTTTGGGATTGGAATGAAAACTGACCTTTTCCAGTTCTGTGGCCACTGCTGAGTTTTCCAAATTTGCTGGCATATTGAGTGCAGCACTTTCACAGCATCATCTTTTAGGATTTGGAATAGCTCAACTGGAATTCTGTCAACTCCACTAGCTTTGTTCATAGTGATACTTCCTAAGGCCCACTTGACTTCGCATTCCAGGATGCCTGGCTCTAGGTGAGTGATCACACATCAGGATTATCTAGGTCATGAAGATCTTCTTTGTATAGTTCTTCTGTGTATTCTTGCCACCTCTTCTTAATATCTTCTGCTTCTGTTAGGTCCATGCCATTTCTGATCTTAATTGTGCCCATCTTTGTATAAAATGTTCAATTGGTATCCCTAATTTTCTTGAAGAGATCTCTAGTCTTTCCCATTCTGTTGTTTTCCTCTATTTTTTTGCATTGATCGCTGAGGAAGGCTGTCTTATCTCTTCTTGCTATTCTTTGGAACTCTGCATTCAGATGCTTATATCTTTCCTGTTCTCCTTTGTCTTTCGCTTCTCTTCTTTTCACAGCTATTTGTAAGTCCTCCTCAGACCACCATTTTGCCTTTTTGCATTTCTTTTTCTTGAGGATGGCCTTGATCACTGCTTCCTGTACAATGTTATGAACCTCTGTCCATAGTTCTTCAGGCACTCTGTCTATCACATCTAATCCTTTGACTCTATTTGTCACTTCCACTGTATAATTGTAAGGGATTTGATTTAGGTCATACCTACATGGTCTAGTGGTTTTCCCCACTTTCTTCAATTTAAGTCTGAATTTGGCAATAAGGAGTTCATGATCTGAGCTGCAGTCAGCTCCCAGTCTTGTTTTTGCTGACTGTATAAAGCTTCTCCATCTTTGGCTACAAAGAATATAATCAATCTGATTTTGGTGTTGACCATCTGGTGATGTCCATGTGTAGAGTCTTCTCTTGTGTTGTTGGAAGAGGGTGTTTGCTATGACCAGTGCGTTCTCTGGGAAAAACTCTATTAGCCTTTGCCCTGCTTCATTCTGTACTCCAAGGCCAAATTTGCCTGTTACTCCAGGTATTTCTTGACTTCATGCTTTTGCATTCCAGTCCAGGACATCTTTTTTGTGTGTAAGTTCTAGAAGGTCTTGTAGCTTCTTCAGCATTACTGGTCGGGGCATAGACTTGGATTACTCTCATATTAAATGGTTTGCCCTGGAAATGAACAGAGATCATTCTGTCATTTTTGAGATTGCATCCAAGTACTGCATTTCAGACTCTTCTGTTGACTATGATGGCTACTCCATTTCTTCTAAGGGATTCCTGCCCACAGTAGTAGATAGAATGGTCATCTGAGTTAAATTCATCCATTCCAGTCCGTTTCAGTTAGCTGATTCCTAAAGTGTTGATGTTCACTCTTGCCATGTCCTGTTTGACCACTTCCAATTTGCCTTTATTCATGGACCTAACATTCCATGTTCCTATGCAATATTGCTCTTTAAAGCATCAGACTTGAGTTCCATCACCAGTCACACCCACAACTGCGTATTGTTTTTGCTTTGGCTCCATCTCTTCATTCTTTCCACTGATCTCCAGTAGCATATTGGGCACCTACTGACATGGGGAGTTCATCTTTCAGTGTCCTATCTTTTTGCCTCTTCACACTGTTCATGGGGTTTTCAAGGCAAGAATACTGAAGTGATCTGCCTTCCCTTCTCCAGTGGACCATGTTTTGTCAGAACTCTCCACCATGACCCGTCTGTCTTGTGGCCCTACACGGTATGGCTCATAGTTTCACTGAGTTAGACAAGGCCGTGGTCCATGTGATCAGATTGGTTGGTTTTCTGTGACTGTGGTTTTCAGTCTATCTGCCCTTTAATGGAGGATAAGATTCTTTGCTGGATAATAATGATAGTTCCTTATTAGTGAGGTGAAATGGCTCACTCAAGGTTGCATCACCAACTTCTGCTTCTAGGGAATGAAANGTTTCAGTTAGCTGATTCCTAAAGTGTTGATGTTCACTCTTGCCATGTCCTGTTTGACCACTTCCAATTTGCCTTTATTCATGGACCTAACATTCCATGTTCCTATGCAATATTGCTCTTTAAAGCATCAGACTTGAGTTCCATCACCAGTCACACCCACAACTGCGTATTGTTTTTGCTTTGGCTCCATCTCTTCATTCTTTCCACTGATCTCCAGTAGCATATTGGGCACCTACTGACATGGGGAGTTCATCTTTCAGTGTCCTATCTTTTTGCCTCTTCACACTGTTCATGGGGTTTTCAAGGCAAGAATACTGAAGTGATCTGCCTTCCCTTCTCCAGTGGACCATGTTTTGTCAGAACTCTCCACCATGACCCGTCTGTCTTGTGGCCCTACACGGTATGGCTCATAGTTTCACTGAGTTAGACAAGGCCGTGGTCCATGTGATCAGATTGGTTGGTTTTCTGTGACTGTGGTTTTCAGTCTATCTGCCCTTTAATGGAGGATAAGATTCTTTGCTGGATAATAATGATAGTTCCTTATTAGTGAGGTGAAATGGCTCACTCAAGGTTGCATCACCAACTTCTGCTTCTAGGGAATGAAATAGATATACTTTGCCCAAACTCTAAGCATTATGTATAAAACAAGCATAAGAATGCTCAGAAAGGTAGAGGAAACAAGATAGACCAGCAGGGACCTCAGGACCCAGGGAACGGCAAGATGACAAGCTGCCTGGTAGTGAGCCCCTTTAGAGGCTAAGTGGAGAAGGCTGGACCTCTCCCTGCATCTGGAGTGACAGGCTGGTATCGCACCCTTCACCCACCAGAGGATGACCTGGTGATGTCAGAGGAGATCCGCTAAAACATAAGATTAAAATTAGGTCCAGAATCTTATACTAATTAAAAAGACCAGGTTTCAGTTGGAATTAATTCACTAAGAACCAGGAAAATCTCAAACCTAATGAGAAGAGATAAGAGATACCGACATCGTGATGGCACATTTGCTAGAGTTATCTCGCAAAGATTTCTAAAGCAAATATCACAGAAGTGTTTCATTGAGCAATTATGAACATTCTTGAAACAAATGGAAAACAATGAAAAGCCTCAGCAAAGAAAGAGAAGGTATAAAGAACCAAATGGAAATTTAGAACTGAAAAATTTAGAACTGAAATAAAAATCAACAGATGGACTCAGCAGCAGAATGGGAAAGACAAAGGAAAGAATTAATGAACTTGAATTTCTACAACAGTAGAAATTATCCAGTCTGAGCAACATAGAGAAAATAGACTGGGGGGAAAAATGAACAGAACCTTGGAGAGATGTGGAACTATAACAAAAGATCCAGCATTTGTGTTGTTTGAGTCCTGGAATGAGGAGAGAGGGGCTGAAAATGAATATGAAGAAATAAAAGCTGAAAATTTCTTGAAACTGACAAGAAATATAAACATACATATTTAAGAAGCTGAGCAAACTCCATAGGAAAAAATCCAGAAAGAAATCTATACCAAGACACATCCTAGTTAAACTTCACGAAACTAAATACAAAGAAAAATCTCTTAAAAGCAACCAGAGCATACATATCCTGGGCCATAAAACAAACCTCAGCACATGTGAAACAATTGATATCACAGAATGTTCTCTGACCATAATGGAACCAAACTAGAAATCAAAAACAGAAAGACAGGTAAAAAATAAAAAGTCTTCAAACAGTTGGAAACTAAACACTTTTAAATGATAAGTGGATTAAAGAAAAAGTCTTAAGGAAAATGAAAAAGTACATTAAAGTGAATGAAAATGCAACATATCATAATTTGTGCTGAGAGGGAAAGTTATAGCACTAAATATTTAAGTTAGATAAGAGGAAAAAATCTCAAGTCAGTAATCTAAGCTCCTCCTGAAGAAACTAGGAAAACAAAGGCAAAATAAACCTAAAACAATCCAAAGGAAAGAAATAATAAATGTAAGAGCAGAAATCAATGAAATTGAAAACAGAAAAAACAATAGAGAAAATCAGTAAAACTAAGAGCTGGTTCTTTGAAAAGATCAATAAAATTGCAAAACATGTAGCAACACTGACAAAGAAAAATAGAGAAGGCACAGATGGCTATTATTTTGAATAAAACGGGAGTATCATCATAGAACCAACAAGTATCAAAAGGATAAGGAGATACTATGAGCAACTCCATGTCCATAATTTGACAACTTACTTAAAATGGACTAATTCCTTGAAAAGTACAAACCAGCACAGTTTACCCAATGTGTACTAGATAAATTGAGTAATCCTATGAATATAACTACTAAGGAAATTGAATTTTTCATTAAAAACCACCCCTCAAAGAGATCTCTAAACCTAGATGATTTCACTGCAGAACTCTACCAAATATTTGAAGAAGAATTAACATGAATTCTGCAATCTCTCCCAGAAAATGGAAGAGGAAGTGAACACTTCCTAACTCATTCTATGAAGCCACTATTATCCTGATTCCAAAACCAAGCAAAGACTTTTTTTTAAAGTATATACATATATATATACGTATAGGTAATGAATGCAGATGTGAAAGTCTTAACAAAGTATCAGCCATTAGAATTCAGCAACAAATAAAAAGAATTATACACCATGGCCAGTGGAGTTTACACAGAGCATGCAAAACTGGTTAAATATTTGAAAATTGGTCCCTGTAAGCCATTGTATTAGTATTAACAGGCTCATGAAGAAAAGTCACATGATGGTATCAGCCAGTGCAGAATGGGAAAAGTATAATTATTTCAAAGTAAAAAATATTCTAAAAACTTACGGTCAGTTAAAAGTCAGAACCAGGATTGAAAACAAGGTCTTTTTCCTCTTATCAAAAGCTTGATTATCATTCTGAACCCTCCAGAAATTTAACTGGTTTTTTGTTTTTGTAATTTCAAGATGCCAAGTCTGGATGCTAGAACTGGTGAACTCTTCTAGTTCTTTAGCCTCTGTGACTTCCAAGCACTCGGAGCCATTTTCAAGAGCCACTGGTATATTCTTATAGTCTGCTACATTTGTATTTGCTAAAGAGTTTGAGACATCTTTTGCCCTCGAGGCACATGGCTTGTGACCTGAATAAAGCTGTCAGTGGGGTGCTTCCAGACATTGTGAGAGTCATGTTAGAAAATCAGAATATTGGCATACCCTACCATTAAAAGGATCCTAGAACTATGGGATGTTAGAACTGAAAAGCTTTTTTATAAAATGTTATTCAATTTAATTCCTTTGCTTTATAAGAAAGTGAATATTTTTCACTGATAAGAAAACTTGTATGTGGGGAGATTTATTGACTAACCTTAGATCACACAGCAAAGCTAAGCCAAGAGAAAAAAAAAACACCAAAATCCAGAATCCATAGGCCTGGAAGACACCCTGTAGAGGTGATCACTTGTTGAGGTTGATGTAATCCACTCATGTAGAAAAATGGAAAATCCAGATTTTTCAAAAGACAAAATGGACTTTCAAAGATGGTTTTCAGAATTAACTTTCTTAGAAATCTTAAATAGCCAGCTGTTTTCCTGCATCTAAAATGTGATTTGATTCACTTATAAGTTTCTCTTGCTCAGTTGTTGAGGACATAGTTATATGTAAAGCTGGATACATGCATATAAAACAGAGATTCCATTATCATTCAGATAGAACGCGTGCAGGACTAAGATTGTGACACTCAGATGAAGCTGCTCACGTTGAGAAATACCACTGTCGTTATGAAGATAAAGCCAGAGAAGTTTCTGAAACGTCAAAGAGTTTATTGTTATGTTCTCAAAGTAGTAAAAGAGACACAAAGTACCTTGGAGGTTGTAATGTGTCTTCTCATTGTCCTCTGGAGCAGACAAAGGGAGAAATACCTTCAATTCTTGGGGAAGAGGAGGTAAATGCGTTTTTCACACTTGCAATTCAGATATGTTTATTATGTTCAGTCAGATGGTGACTAATGGAGGGAATGGAACCATAAGGTGAAAAATACTGAGCTTAAACCCTCAAGTTTTTCTGTAGGATCTCTAATTGTACTGGTTCCTTTACAGGTATTAAACTGGCTATAAAGTCTCTCAAAAGAAAAACATTTGAACATTCACGAGAGTAGGTAATACGATGATACCTCTGAAAAGTAAGCTAAGGAAGTACTAGTAACATTTTATTTTGGTGAACAGTTTACCATTTACAGTTGAGGTACTCAAAGTGTGGCCCATGGATGAGCAGCATCTCATCTCCTGGGAGCTTATTAGGAGTGCAGACTCTCAGCCCCACCTCAGACCTAGGAAATAAGCTTTTGTATATTAACAAGTTCCCCAGTGACTCATGCACATTAAGGTTTGAGGAGCCTTGGTCTGCAGAGTTCTTTTATGTGCATCGTCTGCTCTGCCAGCATAGCGTGAACACAGGAGAAAGTGACAGTAACCTGACCACATGCAGGAGTCATCTCCCTTGAGGTGAGGGAATAATGACAGTGATTGCAACCATGGTTCCACAGGAACCCATTGCACACCAGTCACTCTGCATAGGTGATCATATTCATTTCATCCGCAGCACGCCCTGTAAGGGGGGTATTATTAGCTCCATTTGACAGTGGAGGAAAATGCAGCTCCTGAGGGGTAGGTAAATCCAAGATCACACAGTCAGGAAACACTAGAGCCCAGATAGTTCCCTGATCTCAGGACCTCTTCTTTTTCCAAGTGTTAGAAACAAGCTAGAAGGAGAAAGGGATTATCACAGCAGCCTTCAGCCTTGGCTGATTTTAGAATTGCCCAAGGAACATCGCAAAGCCCTGATGCCCGCTGTTTTAGTGTGTTTGACCTGCTATAAGAGAATACACAGACTGTGGCTTTTCAGTTCAGTTCAGTCACTCAGTCATGTCCGACTCTTTGCGACCCCATGGACTGAAGCATGCCAGGATTTACCCAAACTCATGTCCATTGAGTCGGTGATGCCATCCAACCATCTCATCCTCTGTCGTCCCCTTC
>SJYA01009400.1:0-14812 GCA_006410615.1 Neotragus moschatus
CACCAAACTAAACAGCAGCCCCAGAAACTAATTATCATTCTACTTTCTGCGCGGCGCTTCTCACAGCTGTTGATGTTTAACTTAGGGGTTTACTGAACATTCCCCCAACTGGTCCCTGAGCACTCCGAGTGAGGAATGAGTGTTCTCTGATGGAATTAAGTCATCCCGAGTCCTGAGAGATGTTCAATAGCTTCCAGGGCCCCAACATTCCATCCTTGATCTTGTCAAGAGGAGGGAGTGGACAGGGCTGCCAGGCCCAGGTAGCTGAGGCAGAGGGGAGGTTGACAGGAAAGGATGCTGGCCGCTTCCGCCTTGCTCAGGAAAGGACCAGGCTGGAGACAAGAGAGGGGCCCGCCCGCCTTCCCCCAATAATCAAGCCGAGGGAAGAACATCTTTCTTGTCTTTAATCTCGCTCTTCTCTCTTGACACAGTTCCAGCAGTGCAACCTTAAGGGCCAGCTCCAGAAATCGGGCGGGGGTGGGGGACCTGCCCCGGGGGCCCAGCCCTAGAGAGGAGCAGGGGCGCCTCCTTCCGGCCCGCGGTCCGGGCGGCCCCCCGCGGATGTCCTGGCCCTGACAGGCCCGGGCATGGTGTCCAATCGGACGAATAAATAGGGGCGTTCAGTGGTCGGGGCGGATCAGGCGGGCTTGTGGTCCGGGTGGCTTTTGAGGGTGTGGAACTTGACGCTGTCCAGCTTCTCGAAGCGCTTCCCGCAGCGCTCGCACGTGAAGTTGTACTGCACCTCGGCCGTGTGCTTCTTCATGTGCCAGTTGAGCGATGCGCGCTGTCGGCACTGGTAGCCACAGATCTCGCACCTGGGGGAGAGCCCGCAGGAGGCACAGGGGTTGGGGGTCAGAGTGGGCGGGGCCGAAGAGCAGCCCCGGGGACGGGGCCTAACCACTAGGGCGGGGCCGGCCCAGAAAGGGGCGGTGCCACCCGAGGATACTCTGGAAACCCCAGAGGCAACGTTGGGGACGTCACCCGCCTTAGGCACTGCCCTGAGCGGGGCCGGCCCCAGATGCCCTTCCCCCGGCGCCTGGCCGGAAGCCTGTCACTCACTGCAGAGGCGTCTCGCCCGTGTGCGTGCGCCGGTGTACCTCCAGGTGGTTCTTCCTCTTAAAGGACTTGCCGCAGGTTTCGCAGGTGAACTCACGGACACCTGAAGAAGACTATGATAACTAAGGCAGCTAAAGTGAAGCGCAGCTACATCCTCGCAGGAGGCTCGGAGGCTGCCTAGGAAGGCGATTGGGCAGAGCAAGAATCTGAACTCGGATCCCTGAGGGGCACTGGACGCAAACTGCCAAGCCACAGTGGGCCTGAGTTTGACCCGAATATTTCACCTATTGGGGCGATTTCACATAAAAATCCAAAGTTCCGGCTTCTCTGAAGCCGTGCCCTCCCGCTGGGCACGTGGGGAGGCACCACCGCTCCCCACGAACCTATATGCTATGACCTGGTCAGGGAGGTGCTTGAAAGGCAGACGGAACAGAAATCCTGTCTCCAGTCCACTTCCCTACCCTGGGGTGGTTCAGTGTCTGGGCTCAGTCCTGAAACAGCTCCCACATGAGCATTGCTTGTGGAAGTGGGGAGCCCAGGGGCCAAGCTGGGGCAGAGGCAGCCAGCCCCTGCCCAGCTACACATGACTCATAATAGCAGGTATCCTTGTGGCCATCCAGCTCCAGCTTACTGACCACTGGGAACATGCCCAGTGAACTGCTTTACTTCCACCATCTCACACCAGCCCTTGTGGTGGACATGGAGGAGGCTCTGAGAGAGGCAGCCCCAAGCCCAGGTTGCACCCTGCTCCCAGCCCAGGCTTCCAGGCCCAGGGCCCCCTGCTTGCAGCTCAAGCTGCCAGCCCGGCCCTGGGCCTGACCTGAGTGAATGATCATGTGCCGCCGTAGGTGGTTGGATAAATAGAACTTCTTGCCGCAGCCAGGATGAGGGCACACTTTGGTCTTCCCTTTCCGATGCACGAGGTTGACGTGGTTCTGGGGGGGAAAGGGGCAGGAGTGGGTGCCACAGGCCCACCTCGGAGCTCTGCAGATGGGGACAGATGGGGGCCAGCTGGGGCTTGCCCCTGCCCTTGGGAGTGACTCCCAGATCCAAGCTGGGGCCCAGAGGCACAACTGTGATCAAAGAGCAGTTTAACTGGGCACCTGCTCCAGCCAGGCTCTGGGCTGGGGCATTGGTCAGCCTCATCAGAACCATGTCAGAACCACGGGAAGGGGCTGCCACCAGCCCAGCTTGTGGATGGGGAAACTGAGGCTCTGGAGGCTTAGTGGTTTGGTCTTGTCTTATAGGTGGGCAGTGATAGGGCTAGGACTGGAGTCCAGGGCTGTCAGCCCCACAGTGACTCTTTCTGTGCTGTTGAGCTGCCCCCAGAGCCTGGAGCAGGCAGCCCCCAAGTCATTCATTCCTTTGTTCTTTCATTCTTTAACTCACTGGCACAACCGCTCCAGCGTCCAGCACCAGGCCTGGCACACAGACAGGGCTCAATATGTGCTTAATGAAAACATGACTTGGCAAATTCAAAGTTCTCTTGGAGCCATGTCCCGAGCCAGGAGTGGGGTTGTGATAGAACTCTGTCTCTGGTCTCAGGGCACCCTCTCCAGGCCCCAGGGGGCACACTGCAGGTATGTCCTGGTAGTGCAGTGAGTGATGGGGGCGAGGAGGGAAGTAGGGTGGGCTTCCTGGCAGAGGGGCACACAGAGTTAAGCTTGGAGAGAAGGCACCCTGAGCTGACAGGGTGGCCTGGGCAGAGGTGGGGAGAGTTCAGGTGCTAGAAGAGTGGGAGTGTGGGGGGAGCCCCTGGGGCCAGGCAGGATACAGGGTGTGCAGAGGCAGTGGCTGGCGAAGGAGGCAGGATGGGCGGGGCTGGAGGAGGAGGGGAAGGCGCAGAGGCAATGCCTGCCTCTCTGTGGTGAGGCTGAGACCAGCTGGGCCAGGTGGGTGCGTGCGAGACAGGCCAGTGGCACCTGGAGGCCTCTCCCCATGAGCCACAGTGCCCAGACGCCTTGCACAGGCAGCCCTGATGGGCCTACCTGGGTGGGGGGCTCACCTGGAAGCTGCTGAGGGCCACGTAGACCTGGCTGCAGCCCTCGTAGGGGCAGTGGAACATCTCCAGCAGGCCGTCAGCGTCCATCACCCTCGACCTCTTGCTCCGCCGCCTCCTAGAGGGAGAGGAGCCTGTGGCGTCGGAGCTCCTGCTCCAGGAGCCGCTCCTAGTCCCGGCCCCTGCCCGCCCTGGCACCCACTTCTCGGGCTCCTTGGGGATCTCGTAGATGATGGCGGACATGTCGCTGCCCTCTAGCTCCTCCCCGTCGGCCTCAGCCTCAGGCTCGGCGCTCTCAGGCACCGTCGCGGCCAGCTCGGCCATCTCGGGGGCCACCAGCTCCTCCTTCTCCTCCTTCTTGAGCATGTACAGGTCCTCCTTCTCTACGGGGGTGGACACAGAGAGAGTGCCCATGGGGACTAAGGCTACTGAGGAGCTCACTCTGGGGTCACTCCTCGCCCTCCCCTCGCCAGGTCCCAATGTGCCCCCACTTCCAGCCCCCGGACTGGAATGGCCCCCCCAGACCTTTCTTGGTCTCAATGCCTGTCATGGCAGCAGGGTCCATGGTACTGGGTGGGCCACCCTCTGGCTCTGTCTGTGTGTAGGCAGCCACGCCCTCCATCATGGCACAGGGCACCTCATCGCCCAGGCCCCCTCCAGGGGCACTGCTGCCGGCTGCCACGTTGAGGTGGATGCCCTCGGTTGTGAGGGCGTCGTAGCCGGGGCCGGCGATGATGATCACCTGCGACCCGGGCACCATGCCTGGCATGGGACAGCTGGCCACCACCTCGCCCAGTGCCTCCTGGGGCACGTTCTCAAAGAGGGTGCCGGGACCCGGGCCCACTTGTACGGGCACGGGCACGCACACCACTGTCTCCAGGGCCTCTGGCCCACTGCTGGCCGGGTTGGGGCATAGCGGGGTGCCCTGTTCGGCCAGGCTCTCCACGTGGTGGACGTCGAAGGGGATGTGCACGCCCTCCTGTGTGATGAGCCCACTGCTGCCCGCCGGGCTGGTGGGTGTGACTGCCGCCGTGGCCATTGTCGCCTTGGTTGGCTGGCCCTCAGGGGGCTCCTCGGAGTCAGAGCCAGAGCCGGAACTGGACGAGTCAGAGCTGCCGGCCACCAGGCCATTGCCCACTGTGGTGACAGAGGAGAGGGGACGGTTACAACAGTGTACAACAGCAGCAGCTGGTATTTGTTGGAAGGCCCCTGCCCCAGGGGCTGGGCACTGCGACTCCCCTGTAGGAGTGGTCCACTCAGTCCCATATCCTCCACTGTTGCCCCTGTACTTTGGGATACTCCCCTGCCTCAGCCCCCAGACCCACACTCAGGCTTCCTAGCTCCTTCCTGGTGGCTCCTTTTCAGCCTTTTCTGTTCTTATGGGCTTGGCAAGCTCTCGCTGGGGCTTCTCCTCAGCTCTCCACTCACCCCAGCGTATTGGTTGGGCTGGCCACGTTAAACACCATCCTCCTCCTGGACACCAGCCAGGTGTCCAACAATTGGATTCAGTTCTGACACCATCTGTCCAGAGACTGTGTCTGATCCCGTACGTTAAAGAACTCAGTCCCACAAGACTGGCCCCACTTCAGATACCAGTCACAAGTCCCAGATCACCCATACTTCCGGCTATAAAGTGGAGGTTCCGGCAGACCTCTGCTCAGTTTCAAAAATTTGCTAGAACAACTCATAGAACTCAAGAAAGTGATCTGCTTCTGATTACAGTTTTATTATAAAGGATACATCTCAGCATTTGCAGGATGGAAGAAAAACACAGGGCAAGGTAATTATGTGTGCGTGTGTGTGGCCCGTCATGGAGCTGCGAGGCTCTCTCTACAGACACACCAGTCTCCCAGCACCTCAACATGTCCACCAACCTGGAAGCTCTCAGAACCTCACTGTTTAAAAGAGTTTTTAAAACTTTATTTATTGGCCGTGCTGCAGGGCATGCAGGATCTTAGTTCCCTGACCAGGGATGGAACTTGCACCCCGTGCAGTAGAAGCACAGAGTCTCAACCACTGCACCGCCAGGCAATTCCCAAAAGTTTTTATAAGGAAATGGCTACCCACTCCAGTATTCTTGCCTGGAGAATCCCATGGATGGAGGAGCCTGGTGGGCTACAGTCCATGGGGTCACAAAGAGTTGGACACGACTGAGTGAATGTCACTTTCTCCAGCCCCCATCTGCTTCTTGGGGCTGGGGGCGGGGCTGAGAGCTGCCACCTAAAGCTATCTAGGGGCTCCTCCGTGAGTCACTTCATTGTACTGTTCCCCAGGTGTGCAGCATGTGGGATCTTAATTCCTCAACCAAGGATCAAACTCATGCCCTCCACAGTAGGATCAGAGTCCTAACCACTAGACTGCCAGGGAACCCCCCCAGCAATAAAGTATGTTTAAATTAAGGAATGTACCTTTCTTTTCCCCTGCAATGTTCTTNTGAATGTCACTTTCTCCAGCCCCCATCTGCTTCTTGGGGCTGGGGGCGGGGCTGAGAGCTGCCACCTAAAGCTATCTAGGGGCTCCTCCGTGAGTCACTTCATTGTACTGTTCCCCAGGTGTGCAGCATGTGGGATCTTAATTCCTCAACCAAGGATCAAACTCATGCCCTCCACAGTAGGATCAGAGTCCTAACCACTAGACTGCCAGGGAACCCCCCCAGCAATAAAGTATGTTTAAATTAAGGAATGTACCTTTCTTTTCCCCTGCAATGTTCTTGCACACTTAACAGATCACAGTTTAGTGTAAATATAACTTTTACGTGCACTGGGAAACCAAAAAGCTCATGTGTCTCCCTTCGATCTTTGCTTTATCGAGGTGGTCTGGAATCAAATCTGCAACGTCGCCTAGGTCTGCCTGCATCTATTTTTATTATAGTGCCATCTCTCCCCATAGCCTGGTGCCTCCGGTGGACAGTTCTCACCTGAACCTCCTGTGGAGGTGCAGACTGTCACACCTCACTGCGTCCTCCACTGCTCTCTCTGGTGTGTGTGTGGGTCTTATGGGCATCTCAGACTCTGGTTTGAATCTCCCCTCAGAGAAAGGCTCAAAGACATCCCTATCTAAGCCGGTGGCAGCTCTGCCTGTCCGGTTGCTCAGGCCAAAGTCCTGGGGCTCTTCTTGACTTCTCCCTTTCATATCCACTTCCAATCTGTCAGCAAAACCTGTTGGCCCTGCTTCCAAAATACATCCCCAGGCAGGCAGCTTCTACCCCCGCCCTGCAAATCCTGGGCAGAGTTCCACCAGCCCAGAACATGCACTTCTTTCTCCTGGGTGCCCTTTCCCCCATCCTTGTCCCCCACCAAGTCTGTCTTGTCCTCAGGGTCAGAGGGAGCCTGTGAACACCTGCTTAGCTCACTTCCCTTTCTAAGAATCTGCTCATTGCTCCCTGTGGAAGAGACAGGCCAGCTGCTTACCGAACAACCCCACTGTGTGCCCCCCATCCCTGTCTCTTCCTCCTCACACCTGGTGGACTACATGCCCCAGCAGCCTTTGCTGTTAGGTGTGGCAATACAGCTGAGTCCCAGTGGAACGAGAGTGGAAGTGAGTTGTGTCAGGTCACAGGAGGTGGGGTGCATTTGTGTCAGCCTCTGGCCTTATCTCAGTTAATGCCCTTCCCAACTGACTTGGCATAGCAGCCAAACTCTTCCATGGCCACAGAGCCCGCAATCTGCCCCTGTCATCTCCTCTCCAGCCCCAGTGACCTCCTTTCCATACCTGGAGATGCTGGCAGGACCTCTGCACTGGCCACTCGTTCTGCCAAATCCTCTTTCTGCAGATGCCTGTGTGGGCTCCTCCCTCCCCTCCATCACAACCTTCCTCAAGTGGTATTTCTTCAGGGATGCCTGGACCACTTTGTTTCAAGTTGTACCCTTTTCTCCTGTTTTTTCCCCAATACTTGCCACCTTCCACTTCACTCTAGGTGTTACTTGTTTATCTTGTTTACTGTCTGCTTCTCTAGATGGTAAACAGATGGGGGGGGGGGGGAGTCCCTGTGCACAGGGTACCAGCTGATTGGTCCACGTTGAGCTCAAGTTTGTAAGAATGAGGGAATCCAAGACCAAGGCTGTGATGAAGGCCAAGGGGGCCGGGCATCTTACCCAGGCATTTGGTACTAATGTCCACACACAAGAAGAAACTGGGGACTGGGCAAATGAATGACTGTCTCTTCAGCTACTCACTCGAGACACAGGTGGGGTATACTGTCTGGGTACTACATATCACATCTACAGTCCCAGAGGGTCACATGGAGAATGCAGGCTCTGGAGGGGGATCCCAGTGCCCACTCCTCCAGCTGTGCAAAGTGGGGGTAACTGCTAACCTCTCTGAGCCTGGGGCTAACTTGGCACCTACCCAGGGGGTGTTTGGGAGTATTTAAATGAGTAAATAGGACAGTGGGGCTTATGGTAAGCACCTCATCAGTGTTTCCCGTCATAGTTACTATAGAATAATAATATTCCCCCAACCATCCTTGACTCATCCCTAGGCAGCAGCAGGGGTAGGGTGGGGGGGGATTGCCCCTCCTGTTTGTTTTTTTAAATACATATTTATTTATTTGACTGCTCTGGGTCTTAATCGCAGCATTCAGGATCTTTAGTTGCAGCATGTAGGAGCTAGCTCCCTCACCAGCAATCGAACCCAGGTCCCCAGCATTGGTAGCGAGGAAGTCTTAGCTGCTGGACCACCAGGGAAGTCCCGATTGCCCCTCCTGCTAACACTCTGTAATCTTTAGGGTGGACTGAGCCCTGTGGCTCCAGCCTGGAGAAGGGGCAGCTTCCTGGAGAGTTGGGGCCTGGCCAGGGCGTGTGCCTGGATCCCCAGTGGCAATGTCCAGCTGTTAAGTGGACACTATACTTCTTGCCAGTTAATAATAACATTAATGACAGAATTGGTCATATACCCGCCAGGATCCTGTGGATCCTGTGGTCCTGGTGGGAGGTCCGCCCTTGGCAGAGAGCTTGTAAGGGTGCTGTTGAGAGGCCAGGGCTGGCACAGGGACACAGCCACTCCCTCCTCCTTCCCCCCGGCCAGTGCTCACAACAGACCTCGCCAACTGCTCCCAGCATTCATTCCTGAGAGCCCAGACCCAGAAGTCACTGGTGTCACAGTTGGGCTGGGCCATCAAGGGACCCTTCTGGGTACCACACCCAACCTAGCCAGACACAGAGCCAGATGTGCCAGTCACGTGACTCCCAGGAGCCTTGGTTTCCTCAACTGCTAATGACGGGGCAGTGGGGAGGGTCCAGGGTGGTTCAGGGCAGGGCCTGGCATCGGGAGGACAAGATGGCCATGGGGCTGGCTGCTCTCTGGGAGCCTGGCTGACACACCATGGGACAGCCGTTGGCCGGGGTGCCCACCCGGAACACCTCTCGCCCACGGCTTCCCCTCGGCCAGCTGGGACGCCACCTGCTCAGAGATGCCTGCCAGCCCTGGTGGCTGACCCCACCCTCAGCTCCAGCAGGGTGCCTGGCAGTGGGCCTCAGGTTCCTTCTAGTGCCAAGCCCCTGAGGCAGGTGGGCAGCCCCTCACCACCCACAACGTCTCCCCTGCTCCCCCACCAGAGCCAACGGGGCCCTCCCCTAGCACTGAGCAGGCCGCTGGCTCACGTGTGTGTGTGTGTGTGTGCGCGCGCGCACACACGCATGCGGTGTGGGATGGCAGGTGAAGGACTGGGGCAGTGAGAGATGAGCATGCGGGGCCAGTGGTGGGGGAGGGATAAAGGGATGAAAAGGGGAGTGAGATGGAGGAGAGACAGTGTGGCGGAAGAGGAAAAAGGCACAAGATGATGTCAGGGGCAGAAAGAGTGAGGACGAAATACAGAAAGATAGGAGGGGGAAGTGGGTCTCTGGTCTTCTTGACCAGACAAAGGTCAAGAGCAGAGAATGGGGCACAGGGAGGGCAAGAGAATGAGGTTCCTGAGAAAGAGGCAGAGGAAGAAAAGGAGAACAAAGAGGCCAGGAGAGGCCCAGCACTTGCTAGTCCCTCCAGTTGCTGAGCTGGGTTCCTGGATCCCAGCCCCGCCTGCCCCTGACCTCGGGCACACTGCGCCACACCCTGGTGGTCTCTTCACAGAATGGGGACCAGCTCTTGGGCTCTGTAGGGACTCAAGGACGGCAAGATCACCCAACGCCAGGGCCGTGTTACTTGCTGTGAGGTCTGTGATGCTGGCCTGATGCTGGCAGGGCCCCAGACCCCACAGGCCATGGTGCGCCCTCCCTGCTCCCCCAGCAGACCCACCTTTGTCACTCTCGGGGTCCGAGTCGCTGAGTGGCTTCAGTGGGGAGTGCAGGTCTTGGAAGTAGCGGTGCCCAGCTTCACACTGCCACACAGCTGTGGTGTACAGGCCGAAGGTGGGGTCCAGCTCAGCCAGGTGCGGCTCGTAGGGGCAGCGGTGCTTGTGGTCCTCATACCATATCACCACGTTCTTCAGGCAGTTTACATTGCGTCGCCGCCCTGCACACACAGGCCCAGGGCAGCGTGAGGAGAAGTGCTTGCCCCCCAACCCTGCCCAGCAGCGGGGCCCCCAGAACCATCCTCGGCCTTACGGCTCCCCAGAGGTTAAGACACCCTCCTGAGTCCTGTCCGGGCCTATCCCCAGTACACAGATGAGGAAACTGAGGCTCAGAAACGTGAGACCTGCCCTGGAGACAACAGAGGCTAGCCAGGGACTGTCCCCACTGTTGGCGTCGCATCTTATACACGACAAAGCCTGGTGCCCGGCAGGTGCGCGGCAACTGTCAGCTGCTGGTTACAGTTAGGATCGTCCTCATCAGCTCAGCGTCTCCCACCTGCCCAGCTCAGTCGCTACACCCTGCTCTCCCAGCTTTCACCTCTGCCCCTACCCACCATAGCCAACAGAAGGTGCCTCTGAACACTTGGGCCAAGTCACCACCCTTCCCTGCTCAGAGTTTACCGGGGCTCCCATCTCACTGGGGGTAAAAGCCAAAGACCTCCCTGAGGTTTCCCAAGCCCTGCATGTCCTGCCCCGTCACCTCCGGCCATCACCTCCTCCCACTGCTCCCCTGATCACTCCACTCTAGGCTCAGGGCCTCCTCCCAGATCCTCACCTACAGAAGTATGGTCCCACCTTAGGGCCTCTGCAAGGGTTCTGCCCTCCTCCTCCAGACACCTGCCCTGCCCCTCACCCTTGGAGCTGGACTGCCTGGGCTAAAATCCCAGCTCTGCCATTTCCCAGTAAGCAACTCAGCTTCTCTGAACCTCAGTTTCCCCTTCTGGGCTGAGGGAGGATAATGGTCCCCACTTCCTAAAGGCTGCCGGAGGCAGGGAGTGACGACATCCACAGGGCCCAGGGCAGGTAATGGTACCTAAGATTCCTGTGATGATCCTAGTCCTGCAGCCAATGGGGAGGAAGGTGTGCCCTTGACTTTCCAGGCTGGGGGAAGAAGAGGGGGTCTAGGAAAGGTCCCGGGGGCTAGGGATGGTGCTCGGGCCACCAACCCAGTGATGATCATGGGGTACCATCAGCGCCACCTCTCCCACCCAGCACTTGCCTCCTTATCTCCTCTGGGATTGAGAGTCACGGTCTTAGCTCAGCCTCTGTGTCTGACCATGAGAAGTGGAAGAGGGGGAGCTCACTGACATCAGACGGATATCCCTGGACCATAGGCCCTCACCCTGCTGGACGTGGCCTAAGGCCCACTGCCCCACGGCTCAGGGTCTTGGCCATGGAGTTGGGACCAGGAGCTCCAGCCTCTGTTCCAACAGCCCACACCCGGCTCCCCTCGAGCCTGGCACACCACACGCCCTGTAGGCTGGGGCACAAACAGTTCCCTCTGCTCTGCCTGGCTCCTCCCCGGCTGACTCCCACGCACCGGGCAGGAGAGCAGAGGAGCGGACAGGACAGGACCCCTTGGGAGATACACAGACCTGGGTTTGCGGTCTGGCCTGGCCACTTTCTGGCTGTGCAGCTTGGGCAGTGACTCAGCCTTTCTGGGTCAGATGGGAGCAATGAGAGCACTCCCGCTGGGCACAGCACTGGTTCAGGTTGCCTCTGACCCTTCCTGGCCCCACTCCCACCCAAGCCCCAGGCTGGGTCAGGCCTCTCCTCTGGGCCTCCTGGTGCCCCTACATCCCCAGCCCAGGCCTGCTTGGCCTGCCCCCACCCTCTCCATCTTTCCCGTGAGACTGTAAGCTCTGGGAGGGCAAGGCTGAGTCTGCCCCATCTCACAAGGTGCCTGGCATGCGTGGGTCCTCCATAAACCATCTGCAAGGGAGGGAGGGTGGGAACCAGCCACAAAGCCACTTACTCCCATCACCACCCCCACCCTGGCTGCAGCCCCACTTACTTTTCTTCCGCTTTGGCTTTTTAGGGACTTGCTCCCAAGGCTTCCTGTAACAGAGAGAGGAGGCAGTGGGGAGTGACCCTGGGGAGTGATGATGGTAAGACCCTAATCCTGCTCGTGTGGGGCAGCATGGGAGCTTCTGCTTCCTGGGCCTGGCCTGTTGTCCACGGCAGCTTCACTTGGGCTCTGCTGCCCTGGAGTGGGGTCTACCATCATCACCCACCTCACAGAGTGGGAAACTGAGGCCCTCAGTGTGAGGCCGCCCGCCCAGGGTCCCCAGACTGGGAAGTAGACTTATCAAGAGGGAGTTTATTTGGGGAGCCTGACCTAATCAGGGGAGACTTTAAAAGTGCACTGCTGGCTCAACGCTAAGGACTCTGCCTGCCAGTTCGAAACCTGGTCCGGGAAGAGCCCACATGCCGTGGCGCAAATAAGCCTATGGCCACAACTACTGAGCCTGTGTTCTAGAGCCCGGGAGCTGTAACTACTGAGCCCATGTGCTGCAGCTACTGAAGCCTGCACACTCTGGAGTCTGTACTCTGCAACAAGAGAGGCCACTGCAGTGAGAAGCCCACACACCACAACTAGAGAGTAGTCCCCACTCTCCGCAACTAGAGAAAAGCCCTTGAAGCAACGAAGACCCAGCACAGCCAAAAGTAAATGAGTAAAAGTAATAACAATAATAAATGCACTGCTGAAGCCAGAGACTGGAGACAGAGAGCAAGGGGGCCTGAAGCCAGAGACTGGAGACAGAGAGCAAGGAGGCCTGTGAGGAGCCAGGACCTGAAAATGGCCCAGTAAGACTGCAGGAACCCCAGCCATACAGCCTCAAGGAGATGGATTCTGCCAAAGCTCTGAGCAAGTTTAGAAGCAGGTCTCTCCCTGGGTGAGCCTCTAGGTGACAATGGCATATCAGGCTGATACCTTGATTTCAGCCTTAAGACCCTGAGCTGAGGATCCAGCTACAATGTGCCAGACACCTGACCTGCAGAAATGTGAGATCATAAATCTGTGTAATTTTAAAGCCACTGAGTCTGTAGTCAGTTGCTACCCAATAGCACCATCATAGACTTGACCTCAGACAGCCTCATCCAAGGTCCTGCACATTCTGCCTGAGGCTGGACCAGAGTCCTGGGGAGACGGTCAGGCCCTAATGGCCTGCTCGACGAGGGTCCTGCCCAAAGGCCATGCCATTGTGTCCACCTGCCTCCAGAGCTTTCCCCTGCCCTGCCTGGGTCCCCACACTGACTGTGTGCCCCCATGGGCCATGGCCTAGGGGAGCCCAAAGGCAGGGGGGACCCCATGGTCTCCTATACCAGGATGGCCACCAGGTCTGCCAAGCAGATTCGTGACCCCACATGGGCCTCCCAGCTGCGGTCCAGCACACGTTCTGAGATGCTTTAGAGCCATCTCTCCTGGACTGGCCAGGGCCTCCCTCCACCTTCCTGCCACCATGCTTCAGGGTCTGCCCACCTGTTTCAGACTGCTTCTCTGCTCTTCCTCATCTAAACCACAGCAGCAGGCTCTGGGACAGTGGGTGAGAACCCTGCCTCCCCGTGCCTCAGTTTACCCATCTGTAGTGGGGCTCATAACAGTACTTTCTTCATGGGGTTGGCACGACGTTATAGGCATTATAAAGAGCCTGGTAATTACTCACTCAGCAAATGGTGATGATGATCACACTGTTATTTAGTTGCTCAGTCATGTTCAGTTCTTTTGCAACCCCATGGACTCTAGCCCACCAGGCTCCTCTGTCCATGGGATTTCCCAGGCAAGAATACCGGAGTGGGTTGCTATTTCCTCCTCCAGGGGATTGAACCCAAGTCTCCTGCATTGCAGGTGGATTCTTTACCACTGAGCCACCTGGGAAGCCCAATGATGACCATTATGATTCTCAATATTGTCACNACCAGGCTCCTCTGTCCATGGGATTTCCCAGGCAAGAATACCGGAGTGGGTTGCTATTTCCTCCTCCAGGGGATTGAACCCAAGTCTCCTGCATTGCAGGTGGATTCTTTACCACTGAGCCACCTGGGAAGCCCAATGATGACCATTATGATTCTCAATATTGTCACAGAGCCAAGACCTGGGACATTGGTTTCCTTACTGTGGCTGGGACCACCCTCTTGCCACAAATATCCTGACAGCCGGTCTAGGGTCTCTCTTCAGCTCCAATGCCCACCCTCTCTGACTCTTGTCCAGCCTGATGACAAGTCTCAGCTCTCATACTCCACGTTTGGTCCCAGGACAGCTCCTCTGAGCTCCTTTATCCCTCCTGCCCAGGCTCTGCCCAGGAATCCGCACCTCAGTGTCCCATCCCAGGAGCCTCTATGCCCTCCCATGGCCGCACCTCCCCTCCAAGGGGCCAGACTGGTTGCCTCAATTCTCACCCAAACCCAAATCTAAACACCCACGACCACTTCCACCCATTCACAGCCTCACTATGCCTGGGGTGCTGGGAACTTCACTTAGTGGTGGAGACAGGCTTGGTGTCACTCAGACCAGAGTTCAAGTCTCATCTTTGCTACTGACTGCCTATGTAATCTCAAGCAGGTTTTGTCCCCTCTAGGCCTCAGTTTTCTTATCTGTGAAGTGGGGATAACTGCAGTGCCTTCCACACAGAAATGCCATGCAGGTTAAAAAAAGAAACTTCCCTGAGTGTATTTTCTGGATTACTCATGTGTTGTACCCTGAGGCCAGGGTTGCCACACCACACACAGCCTGGGTGTCTCAGTGTCCCTGCCCCAGTCCTGCAGGCCCACACAGCTGCAGCTCCATCAGACAAGCTTCTGGAAACATCACTTTCAGCTTAGGAACCTCCCAGGGCTCCCTCTGGCCAGTGGTTCTCAACTCCAGCTATACAGCTTCAGCTCTTCAGAAAAAATATAGATCTGCAACTCTACCCAGACTAACTGAATCAGAAACTCCAATAGTTGTGACACTGGCCTAAAGTTGTATAAGCTCCTAGCATTTCCTGCCCTGCTCTTTCTTGGGCATATAAGCCAGCCTACTACCCTGGGGAGGGAGTAGGTATAATTCGGCAGGTTCTGGTTGATTCCTGATCCCCAGAATCTCCTCTGAGAGAAATGTGTGAATATATACAGGTGAAAACCAGGGTAGATCAGGGTTTTGTTGCAACATTGCTTGTGATAAGAAACAAACATTGTAACAGCTAATATCCGGACAGCTCACTATGTTCCGGGAACTGTTCTAAGCATTTGAGTGTAATTTAACTCATTTAATCATCACACCAACCTATAAGGCAGAAAGAGAAAAATTCCTTCCTTACAGGTCATTTTTAAGACCAAGGTTCTATAAAGACCTCTGCCCTCCACCTGAGCAGCTAACTTGGGGTTTCCTCTTCACCCAAGTCTCCCTAGGCAGATGTGTTCCCCAAGAGCCAGGAGGTTGAGGGATTGTAAGGGGTCCTCTGGGAGTGTGTAGCCTTGGTTCCTGGGAG
>SJYA01009401.1:0-14775 GCA_006410615.1 Neotragus moschatus
GATGTATAGAACGGACTTTTGGACTTTGAGGGAGAGGGAGAGGGTGGGAAGATTTGGGAGAATGGCACTGAAACATGTATAGTATCATGTAAGAAATGAATCATCAGTCTATATTCAATACAGGATACAGGATGCTTGGGACTGGTGCACGGGGATGATCCAGAGAGTTGATATGGGGTGGGGGAGGTGGGTTCAAGATTGGGAACTCATGTATACCTGAGATGGAAAAAAATAAAAAAATAAAAAATTTTGAAATAAAAAAATTAAAGAAAAGAATGATAGGACAAATATCAATAACCTCAGAGATGCAGATGACATCACCCTTATGGCAGAAAGTGAAGAAGAGCCTCTTGATAAAAGTGAAAGAGGAGAGTGAAAAAGTTGGCTTAAAGCTCAACATTCAGAAAACTAAGATCATGCCATCCAGTCCCATCACTTCATGGCAAATAGATGGGGAAACAATAGTAAGAGACTATTTTGAGGGGCTCCAAAATCACTGCAGATGGTGACTGCAGCCATGGAATTAAAAGACGCTTGCTCCTTGGAAGAAAAGCTATGACCAACACAGACAGCATATTAAAAAGCAGAGGCATCACTTTGCTAAGAAAGGTCTGTCTAGTCAAATCTATGGTTTTTACAGTAGTCATGTATGGATATAAGAGTTGGACCATAAAGAAAGCTGAGAGCCAAAGAATAGATGCTTTTGAACTGTGATGTTAGAGAAGACTCTGGAGAGTCCCTTGGACTGCAAGGAGATCCAACCAGTCCATCCTAGAGGAAATCAGTGCTGAATATTCATTGGAAGGACCAGTGCTGAAGCTGAAACTCCAATACTTTGGCCTTCTGATGCAAATAACTGACTCACTGGAAAAGACCTTGCTGCTGGGAAAGATTGAAGGTGGGAGGAGAGGGGGTTGACAGAGAATGAGATGGTTGGATGGCATCGCCGACTAGATGGACATGAGTTTGTGTATGCTCCAGGAGTTGGTGATAGACAGGGAAGCTTGGCGTGCTGTAGTCCATGGGGTTGCAAAGAGTCAGACACGACTGAGCGACTGAACTGACTGACTGGCTAGCTTTGAAGCCTAGCTGTGCTCTTTATGCTGGTGGTGGAGGAGATGATGATGTAGATATGACTGAGCCCCTTTGCTAGGTGTCCTTCCCTTCATCATACCAAGTATCCAGTTTTACTGTAATTTCTTGCTTGTCTGCCCACTATGTTAAGAAGCTCCAGAGGACAGAAGACAAGTTTTTTCCCCTTGAAATCTGCAGTATCCACCTGCCATGCAGAAGGCAGTCAACCAGTAATCCCCAGGGAAAATTTGGTTTCCTTGTGCTCTCCATCGAACCAGGGGTCAGCTAACTATGACACGCATGCCAAACCCGACTCATGGCCAGATTCTGTATAGTGAGTGAACGGATTGGAGACTGACGATAGATGGCCTCACAAAGCCTACTGTATTTACTCTTTGGTCCTTTACAGAAAAGGTTTACTGACCTCTACCCTAGGCACACAAACATGGTCTGGCTTGTATAATAATTTCACTGTGGTTGCAGTTTCTTATCTGATGACCTCCTTTCAGCTTACCCAGAAATTCTCCCAAGGACTCGGGAACAGACCCAACCCATACAGCCTTGATGGAGCAAATGTCAACCACTCTCCAAAAGGAGGAGGCACTTTCATGTTTCCAAGACGCCCAGTGGACGCCTGAAACCATGGATACAGACTGAACCCTATTTATACTCTTTTTCTCTCTACATACATACATATCAAAAAGTTTAATTTATAAATTAGGCTTAGTGAGAAATTTACATCAGTTCAGTTCAGTTGCTCAGTTGTGTCCTACTCTTTGCGACCCCATGGACTGCAGCAGGCCAGGCTTCCCTGTCCATCACCAACTCCCAGGCTTACTCAAACTCATGTCCATTGAGTTGGTGTTGCCATCCAACCATCTCATTCTCTGTTGTCCCCTTCTCCTCCCACCTTCAATCTTTCCCAGCATCAGGGTCTTTTCCAATGAGTCAGTTCTTCACATCAGGAGGCCAAAGTATTGGTTTCAGCTTCAGCATCAGTCCTACCAATGAATATTCAAGACTGATTTCCTTTAGGATGGACTGGTTGGATCTCCTTGCAGTCCGAGGGACTCTAAAGAGTCTTCTCCAACACCACAGTTCAAAAGCATCAATTCCTCGGCGCTCAGCTATCTTTATAGTCCAACTCTCACATCCATCCATGACCACAGGAAAAACCATAGTTTTGATTAGATGGACCTTTGTTGGCAATGTAACTGATAATAAATAGAACAATTGCAACAATATACTATAATAAAAGTTATGTGTATGCCATCTCTCTCTTTCTCTCAAGATATCTTATTGTACAAACTTAATGCTTTTTACATCCTAAGTGTTTACTGTGCACTGTGGCCATAGTTTTTGCACTTTGAAGTGTGATAGCAAAATCTGCACAAGTTCTTTTTCCTTCTTCACCATTTTACAGACAAAAGAGTCTTGCTTACCATAGATCTGAACAACACCAGCATGTGATTTCTTTTCTTTCCTTAAGTTGAGAGCTTTCACCTTTTCACTTAAACAAAGTACTTTAAGGCTTCTCTTTGGTGCAGCTGACTTGAGAACATCACTCTCTTTGAGCTTTGAGGCCATTATTAAGCAAAATAAGGATCACTTGAACACAAACCCTGTGCTACCACAACAGTGATCTGATAACCAAGATGGCTAGTAAGTAACTAAGGAGCAGGGTGCTCTGGACAGAGGGATGATTCGTGTCCCGGATGACATACATCTGAGCATGGGATGGCGCAGACAGTGTGAGATCTCATCATGTTACTCAGAACAACTTAAACCTTAGTGAGCTGTTTATTTCTGGAAGTGAAAAAGTCACTCAGTCGTGTCCCACTCTTTGTGACCCCACGGACTATATAGTCCATGAAATTCTCCAGACTAGAATACTGGAGTGGGTAGCCTTTCCCTTTGCCAGGGGATCTCCCCAACCCAGGAATCAAACCCAGGTCTCCCACATGGCAGGTGGATTCTTTACCAGCTGAGCCACGAGGGAGATCCTTATTTCTGGAATTTTCCATTTAATATTTTCAAACCCTGGGTGACCACAGGTAATGGAAGCTGCAAAATGCAAGACCGTGGATGGTGGGGGTTGGGGGTTTGGATTTGCTGTGTAGGAAACGTGTCTGCAGCATGAGGACGGGAACCCAACATTGTGCAGACCAAGTGAAATCCACCCAAAGTGTGGTGTGTTTTGTGTGTGCGTGTGTGAGCACACGTGTGTATTCACACTGCACGGAACCAACCTGGCTGATCTGAACTGTGTTCTAGGGTTGGGGAATTTCATTCTTCTCCACTGGGGAGAACCTCATTTGCACAAGCCCTTTCAACTTGCCTGTCTTTGTGTTTGTATTACTTCCTCGTTGTCCGTTATTATAAGTAAAACTTTTCTCTAATGATGACTGCATCTCCCTAAAAGCTTCCCCCGAGTTCTTTTCAAAGCAGCTGGATCCATCTTAATATTTTCCCGCCGTAATTGCCTCAGGCCAATTTCTTTTAAAGGAATTAAAAATGCAAATCTAATATTCTAATTGCATAATAGGATCATCTTGGCAGCTCGATCAATACTCTCTCCCACTGTCAATACTATGGCCAGACTGCGTGGATGTCAGAGCCCACTGGTCTCACTTTATCACTGGCCCCATGGCCCATCCACATCCATAAGATGTGACATTTTATGGGTGGCCTTACATCAATCAGTTCTAATATTTGAGCATCACAGAGAGGCAGGTTGTCATCTCAGCATCTGCCTTGCCCTGTACCAGACCACACACAGATGAATCCTTCATGGTTCCCAGGACTAAGTTACACAGTAAGAAAGAGACTGGTTGACAACTACCCACAGGATTTTTTTTCCAGGTCACCATGCAGTGGAACTGGGGCTTCCCTGGGTGGCCCTAGTGGTAAAGAACCTGTCTGCCAATGCAGGAGATGTAGGAGATATGAGTTTGATCCCTAGGTTGTGAAGCTTCCCTGGAGGAGAGCATGGCAACCCACTCCAGGATTCTTGCCTGGAGAAACCCATGGACAGAGGAGTCTGGCAGGCTCCAGCCCAGGGGGGTGGTCACAAAGACTTAGCATGCACATACATTCAATGAAATTAGAAGCAAAGGACCCACCCCCAAAGGACAAGTCACTCCCAAAGATCCCTAATCTGTCAATATAGTTACAGATCATCACCAATGACACAGGACTGGAGTCAGGAGACCCCGGCTGAGAGATCCAGCTCAGCCACTCTTCAGATGTCCCTTTGAGCAAGTCATCTAGGCTCTAGGTGCCTCAGTCTCCCCTTCTATAAATAACCCTGTTGACTTAAGCTGAATGTTAAGGTCCCTGTCAACCCCAAACTTATTTTACTTCTAGAAGAGTGAAGCTCATACTCTGAGTAGCAAGAACGAGGAATATTGTCAGTTGGTTAAGATAAGAAACATCATTACTACTTCTGGGCTGTTTGCCAATTAACATTAGAAACATCATAACTAACACATCACACAAATTCTCCTTCTATTAAGAAGTGTTTTTCCAATAGATCTCCTTCATCTTCTCTCTCAGGTGATTTTTTTTTAAGTTTCAAATACCATACAATTTGATCCAAAACACAATCATTCAATTTACCCACCTCAACCAGAAAAAAGTTCTTGTGAAAGCTATGTCAAAGATCGTAAATTTCCTTAAACAGACCTAATCAACTGGAATGTAGCAAAACTTTAGGTTCTTATTAAATCTGATTATAGAGCAAGCTGATTTAGAATAGTCATCGAGCCAAAGTCTTTTAGATTCTCTGAAGAACACCTTTCCAAAATTATGACAGCACAGAGTAAAATTTTTTTTTCATTGTTTTTTTTCTTTTTTTTTTTTTTTTGGCTTGAGAGAAAAGTACTCCGTGTGTATCTGTGGGGGTCTTAAATGAAATTATGGTAAAAATTATTACTTATGTGATTTTTTTTTGTAGTTTATTCAATTATTGGTTTTCCAATATATGTTGGGTCTTGTGTAAGGACCCAGCACACATACACATTTCTTTATTTGGTTCTCAAAGTGAGGTCAGGGGTCAGCAGAGAATGGAGTCCTTAGGGAGGCTGGGGGACAGTCAGAGACATCCCCAGAAATTACCAGGAGTCATGAAAGTGACAGAAGACTTCAGGATTGTTCGAGAAAACAGGACAGAAAGGAAGGGTTCTGAAGAGTTGAGGCGGCAAAGGGTTCGGTTTTCAGAAGGGGTGGAGGGAGACCTTGGAGACAGGGAGGAAGTTGGGGGAGAGGCAGGGTTATTCTGTGAAATACAGACCAGCGAGCTTAATATTGATCCTTGGCAGAGCACAAGGGCGAATCATGACGGGTTGATCTGTGCGCTTGGGGACCAGAAAACAGGGACTGCCAAGAGGCTGCCGACTCCTAGACAAGCCATCCCAATCTAATCTCGTTTCCTCTCCTGATAGGGTTATTAGGCTGGTTGATCAGCGGATCTGGATTTCAGCAAGGCACTTGACAGAGTCGCTCAGGATATTCTTGTGGACAAGAAGGAGAAATGGGGATGGGACCAGGGGACGGTTAAGTGAATTTGTAACTGGTTGAACAAGCGTGTCCAAAGCGTTGATTAATAGAGTGATGTCAGCCTGGGAGGAGGCAGCCATGTGCCCTGGGGCTCTGCGTTTTGCTCTGTTCTGTTTAACCAGCTTATCAGTGTCTTGAATGGTGTTGTAGGAGGCAGGCTTGTTAGAACGCGGAAGGACATAAATACGGGGTCAGTAACAGATTAAACAAAAGAATCGGAATCCAAAACGTTCTCCTCCTGCTAGTCCAATGGCCCCCAACACCTTAAAGAAGAAATGTAATAGAAATGAGTGCATTTTCCTTTAATTAATTCCCAAATCAATAATAGCACAATAGAGATTGTTGGCTTAGGAGCAGTTCAAGGAGAGAAGACAGAGTTCCAGGCCCAATATGCTCCCGTAACTGTGGTAGTCAGTAGCAAAACCTAAGGGGTCTTGATATCATCATAGATTTCCAGGGCCCCCTCTAAAAGTAGCTGTGATCTTGCTAGCTGGTGGGCTGGTGGAGACCCAGGTTCAATCAGGCACTGCATTTAAAGGCCAAGTAAGACAAAATTGACTTCCCTGGAGGCTCAGACAGTAAAGCATCTGCCTGCAATGCGGGACACCCAGGTTCAATCCCTGGGTCAGGAAGATCTCCTGGAGAAGGAAATGGCAACACACTCCAGTATTCTTGCCTGGAAAGTCCCATGAACAGAGGAGCCTGGTAGACTACAGTCCATGGGGTTGCAAAGAGTTGGACATGGATGAGCAACTTCACTCTCTTTTTTCAAGAGAAAATTCACAGGAGAAGCCACAGGAGAGCTGTGGCTACCATACTAGGTGAGGGATGGTAGACGAGGTTGGTGATATCTACCCAAGGAGAAGCAAGATGGCAACCTTCTAATATCTGGATCGCTAACAGCAGAGAAGGCAATGGCACCCCACCCCAGTACTCTTGCCTGGAAAATCCCATGGATGGAGAAGCCTGGTAGGCTGTGGTCCAGGGGGTCGCTAAGAGTCAGACACAACTGAGTGACTTCACTTTCACTTTTCACTTTCATGCATTGGAGAAGGAAATGGCTGCCCACTCCAGTGTTCTTGCCTGGAGAATCCCAGGGATGGGGGAGCCTGGTGGGCTGCCGGCTATGGGATTACACAGAGTCGGACACGACTGAAGTGACTTAGCAGCAGCAGCAGCAACAGAGGAAGAATGAGAAAACACAATTTTCACTGCTCCCTAAAGGTGGAGGGAATGACAGACAATCAGAGAGAGTTTCAGGACAACCTAAACACAGATGTTGCCCCCTGGGAGACTGAGTTCTCAACTCTGAGGTTCCAGCATTGGATTTACACGCTGGGCTTTTAGGGGGACTACTTTTTTCTGAAGTGAGAATTGCCCTGCGTGATTCTACAAGGCACATGTCTGATGTATGTAGATATGTGGACAGAAGAATTGCCATAAAGCCTGTTGATTAAATCCAACACACAAGTACTAGCCAAGTGTTACTTCAAGGTACTTTGTATACATAGGGAAGATGTGATGGAAAACTAAAAATGATCATGACATCCTGCTTTCCCTGAAGGAGTATGGAATCTAAAGACATGTAAGTGTGTATGTCATTGGCTTTAAATAAAAGACAAAATGAAAGAGATCGCAATCGAGGCTCAGAAAAAAAAAAAAAAAAGGAGCTGAAGGATATTCATTGGAAAGGCTGATTCACCGGAAGGAAGAATATTCATTGGAAGGACTGTTGCTGAAGCTGAAACTCCAATACTTTGCCACCTGATGCAGGCGAAGAACTGACTCATTTGAAAAGACCCTGATGCTGGGAGAGATTGAAGGTGGGAGGAGAAGGGGATGGCAGAGGATGAGACGGTTGGATGGCATCATCAACTCAGTGGACATGAGTCTGAGCAGGCTCTGGGAGATGGTGAAGGACAGGGAAGCCTGAAAGAGTCGGACGTGACTGAGCAACTGAACTGAACGGAAGGATAAGGAGAAGATCACATGTAACTTTACACTGGGTTTGGACCATCAGAGACAGCTGCGGGGACCGGTAGCATTCGACTTCCGTGAGAGCTGCAATTCCAGCCCGGGCCGCAGGCAGCTCCACTGCACTCCACCGACACCCCTAAGTGTCTGCATCTGCCTCCAGATTTCGCCTTGTGAAGCTCCTTGTCCATGCTGTCCCCCACTCCAGTGTTCTTTCCTGGAGGATCCCGGGGACGTTTGGCCAGTGGGGCTCCTCCCATGACTCGCACAACGGGGGCATGAACATGCCCATCTGTGCTGCTACTTTACCTGGGTTTTGTTCTCTGCCCACACCTGGCCACTTGGCAGCTTCTGAACTCCTTGGCTTCTGCGCTTCCCTGTCACCCTCATGGCCACGAGGGACTCGCCTCCACCCTTCTGTGCCCCAGCCCGGCTCACTTTCACATCAGACAGCGCCCTGGCACAGGGTATCATTTCATCACCATTGCCATGCTCTGTGGTTCAGAAGCAAGTCAGAGGTCCCACCCACACTCAGGGAGAGGGGATTATAACAGGTAGGAACACCAGGCCATACCAACATGCTGTCTGTCACGCAGACCGCACAAGAGTTATTTTAGACACCTGGAGCCAGGAGAGTAATGATGGGAGAAAGATTGATGGTTCATTGCAGGGCAGTGGGCAGGGGAAGTTAGGAAGGCGCCAGGCTGGCCCTGGGGGCATCCTTTAGAACTGCCCTTGTTTTCCTCTCTGCTCTCGCATAGACCTATGGCTTTTTGTCCTATGAGTGTAGCCAAGGGACAATTTAGGCACCGCGTAGTCACCTCTGAAGCTTCCCAGGTGGCTCAGTGATGAAGAATCTGCCTGCCAGTGCAGGAGACACGGGTTCAACCCCTGGGTCAGGAAGAGTCCCTGGAGGAGGGCATGGCTACCCACTCCAGTATGTTCCCCTGGAGAATCCCATGGACAGAGGAGCCTGGTGGGCTACAGTCCAAGGGCTGCAAAGAATTGGACACGACTAAGCAAGTGAACAGCAACACTCACCTCTAAGGACTGTTTATTGACCACTAACTAACTAAAAGAAGGTGACTTCTTTTATGCAAGAACAAGTGCCTAGCACAGCAGGGTAAGGCCAGGCAGCCCCAGGCTGGAGTTCCCATCTTGCCAGTTCTGGAAACCTCGCACCCCTGCGGGCACTAATCCACCCAGCAGTGGAGACTGATTCTGCTGGGATTTACAGGTCTTGGCCCTCACATGGGCCCCCAGCCTGCGGTTAAGTAACGTTATCCCCCCAGCCACGTGTTTACACATGGGAATTCCTGGACATTACCAGCTGCTTAGACAGAACCTTTTATTTCCAGCGGTTTGAACTTCACGTTACACTCCGAGCTCACCGGAGCCTCTCCCTCGTAATGCAAGGTGCCCCTCCCCAAGAGCCGACCATTTAAAAATTAATCACCCTGATGTTTCTTTCCACAGTAAAGATCCCTGTTCTATTTATTCCCTCTCCTTAAGACCTGCCCCTGGAGATGTCGAGGGAAGACTGTGGATTTTGTTATTTTCTCCTGCTGCAAAGTGGTCTGAAAACTGCATAGAAGATAATCAGGAGATACTGCTAATCCCAGGTATTTCCTCTGGCGCCTCTTGGGGGAAGTGGTATTTCCATCAGTGAGTAAAGGCCATAAATCTGATGCCCTTTGGAGTATTGAGTAACCCTGAGAGTAGCTCTGTGATAGGCTGCCAATGGCCATAATCCTCAGTTCTCCATATATTCACACCTTTGCAATGTGACTTTGTGGCTTTTCCTGTCAAGAAAGATCTCCTCCCTAGACCTTGATTCTGGGTCTTAGAACTTACTTCAAGCCAAAGAATGAAGTAGAAAAGACAGTCTGTTAGTCAGGGGCCCTGGCACCAAAATGCCTTGGGTACTTCAACCCCTTGGACTCCTGCAGAGACTAAGCCCAGGCTAGACGGCTGGAGAATGAGAGACCACATGGGACAGAGACTTGCCATCCCCTCTGTTGTCTTTTTAGACTAGCCAGGCCCCAGCCAACCCAGAAACTGATGGCTCACGTGTGGATGAACCTGAATAAGACAAGAAAAACTGCCCAGCGGGCCCAGCACATTCTGCTAACCCACATACATGTGAGCAAAACAAACACTATTGTTTTTGCCCACCTTTGCTCCATGGAAGACAAGCTATGACAAACCTAGAGAGCATATTAAAAAGTAGAAACATCACTTTGCCAACAAAGGTCCATATAGTCAAAACTATGGTTTTTCCAGTAGTCGTGTATGGATGTGAAAATTGGATCACAAAGAAGGCTGAGCACCCAAGAATTTATGCTTTCAAACTATGGTGTTGGAGAAGACTCTTGAGAGTCCCTTGGACAGCAAGGAGATCCAACCAGTCAATCCTTAAGGAAATTAGTCCTGAATATTCATTGGAAGGACTGATGCTGAAGCTGAAACTCCAATACTTTGGCCACCTGATGGGAAGAACTGACTCCCTAGAAAAGACCCTGATGCTGGGAAAGATTGAATGCAGGAGAAGAAGAGGATGAGATGGTTGGATGACATCATTGACTCAATAGACATGAGTGTGAGCAAACTCCGGGAGAGAGTGAAGGACAGGGAAACTTGCATGCTGCAGTCCATGGGGCTACAAAGAGTCAGACACAACTTAGTGACTGAACAATAACAAAATTTGGAGTGTTTTGTTATAGTAAGAGCTAACTGATATAGGTTTCATAGTTTATCAACATAAACATCAGAGTTCCCAGTTTGAAAGTATAATGAGGCAAGGACATCTATGAATGATGTCTCAACCTGACTTATTCTCAAACACCCAGAAGGCTGGTGATGTCTTTTTCCCTTCTCTCACTAAGTCTTTGGGGACAATTTTCCTGAGCTACCAGCACCGTACTTTGAAACTGGAAGAAAAAGACCTCTGGGGGGGTAAGTCGAGTCTCCGTATCTTTTCCTTTCAAAAAAACCTTACAAAATGTTGTTTTTTTTTAATTTTATACTTGGATGATTGCCTTCAGTTCCTTGTTTCATAAGCTTCTATTCTCCCAATGAGCCATGAGAGCATTGATTCCAACCTGTGATTGCTGGTGAAATATTAAACCTTATTGATTCGAAATTCAGGATCAGTTGCAGATTGGATATTCCGCATATTTTGAAGAGGCACTATTTTATTCTTCTGGTCACAAAGTAATTGCAGCTTCACAACATGATTCTTTCTTTCTTTCTTTCTTTCTTTTTTTTTTTTTTTTAGTGGATGGAGTCCTTCAAATCAGCTTTCTCATTTTACCACCCCAGAATTGCTAAATGCCTTATGTTGACTAACCAATTAACTTACTCTTCCAGGTGAAGTATGCACGTTTCTTACTAATAAGTATGCTAATGTGCAAACACACGTTGTTTCCATTAATGATCCTTTCACATCTTCCAAACAACAACAAAAACCTCACTATATGTAAAGATAATCTGAGAAAAATCCAGTAGAATTTTTTTTCAAATCGGCAGTTCATCACTAGCTTGATGTGTCATTGAAGGTATCCCACTGTTCCCCAAGACTCTCATAAGGTTAAAGCTCACCCCAATACCTGGCTACTACTGAAGTTCTTTCGTATTCAATTCTCTCAGAAAATAGAGAGCCACACTGCTGAAGTAAAGTTTCTCAGGACGACTCAAGTCTTGGGGTGGACAATGTGCTGTCTAAAACTCAAGTTTGGGCTTCCCAGTTGGCTCAGTGGTAAAGAATCCACCTGCCAATGCAGGAGACATGGGTTCCATCCCTGATCTGGGAAGTTCCCATGTGCTCTGAAGCATCTAAGCCTGTGCCCCACAACTGTCAAGCCTGTGCTCCAGAGCGCATGCTCCGTAACAAGAGCTGCCACCTCAGTGAACGCCCATGTACTGGGACTAGAGTAGCCCCTACTCACAGCAGCTAGAGAAAAGCCTGCAATGCAACAAAGATCCAGCACAGTAAAAAATAATTTTTTAATTAAAGAGATAAAACCCAGGTTCATCTAAAGATGCAAAGACCTCAAGATTTGCGTCCAACTGGGTACTTATTTTCCAATTTCTAATTCAGAGCTGCATTTCTCTTAGGTAATTAGTTGAGTCCCTCAGTCGTGTCCGACTCTTTGCGACCCCATGGACTGCAGCACACCAGGCCTCCCTGTCCATCACCAACTCCTGGAGTTCACTCAAACTCATGCCCATTGAGTCAGTGATGCCATCCAACCATCTCATCTCTATGTCTCCTTCTCCTCCTGCCTTCAATCTTTCTCAGCATCAGGGTCTTTTCCAATGAGTCAGTTCTTTGCATCAGGTGGCCAAAATATTGGAGTTTCAGCTTCAACACCAGTCCTTCCAAAGAATATTCAGGACTGATCTCATTTAGGATGGACTGGTTAGATCTCCTTGCAGTCCAAGGGACTCTCAAGAGTCTTCTTCAACACCACAGTTCAAAAGCATTAATTCTTTGGTGCTCAGCTTTCTTTATGGTCCAACTCTCACATCCACACATGACCACTACTACATATCTATTAAGTATCCAAAAATATATACTCCTCTCCAAAACACAATTATTAAACATTTTTTTCCTTGAAAGCAACTTCAGTAGCAACATTTTTATTGAAGTGCAGTTGATTTACAATGCTGTGTTTGTTTCAGGTGTACAGCAAAGTGATTCAGCTGATATATATATGTATAGTTATATATATATAGTCATATATACATATTATTTTTCAGATTCTCTTCCACTATAGATTATTACAAGGCTTTGAATATAATTGCTTGTGCTATACAGTAGGCCCTTGCTGTTTCTTTATTTTATATAGAGTGATATGTCTCTAGTTTGAAACTCCTCATTTATCCATATCTGGCTCCTCCTTTGGTAACCATAAGTTTGATCTCTGTGTGCAAGTCTCTTTCTATTTTATTTTATAAGTTCATTTGTGTCACTTTTTTAGATTCCACCTATCAGTGATATCATGTATTTATCTTTCTTTGTCTGACTTACTTCACTTAGTATGATCATCTGTGGGCCCATTAATATGACTGTAANTTATCCATATCTGGCTCCTCCTTTGGTAACCATAAGTTTGATCTCTGTGTGCAAGTCTCTTTCTATTTTATAAGTTCATTTGTGTCACTTTTTTAGATTCCACCTATCAGTGATATCATGTATTTATCTTTCTTCGTCTGACTTACTTCACTTAGTATGATCATCTGTGGACCCATTAATATGACTGTAAGTGATTGTTTCATTCTATTTTACGACTGAGCAGTGTTCCATCGTGTGTATGGACCATGTCTCTATACATTCATCCATCAGTGGACATTCAGGTTGTTTCCATATTAAACACTGTAAAGGAAGTATATAAACAAACTAAAAGCATTCCTTAAAATATACATTTTTATATAATGTGAAAGTTGCTCAGTTGTGTCCAACTCTTTGCGACCCCTTGGACTATAGGGTCCGTGGAATTCTCCAGGGCAGCATACGGGAGTGGGTAACCTTTCCCTTCTCCAGGGGATCTTCCCAACCCAGGGATGGAACCCAGATCTTCTGCACTGCAGGCAGATTCTTTACCAGCTGAGCCACCAGGGAAGCCCAAGAATACTGGAGTGGGTAGCCTATCCTTTCTCCAGTGGATCTTCCCGACCCAGGAATAGAACTGGGGTCTCCTGCATTGCAGGTGGATTCTTTACCAACTGAGCTACCAGGGAAACCCTGCACAAGCCCTATATTTTATAATAGGCTCAGACAGTAAAGCATCTGCCTACAATGCAGGAGACCCAAGTTCAGTCCCTGGGTGGGAAAGATCTCCTGGAGAAGGAAATGGCAACCAACTCCAGTATTCTTGCCTGGAAAATCCCATGGACAGAGGAGCCTGGTGGGCTACAGTCCAAGGGGTCACAAAGAGTTGGACACAACTGGGTGACTTCACTTTCACTTTATTAGACTTAAAACACATTTGCCCTGGTGTGTTCCACATAGACAGTACAAACACAGAATCTCTCCATTCTTGCTCCGTTGGCAGTCACTGCTTAGAAGCCCTTCCCTTTCCCCTGTTGGAGCTCCTACCTCAACTCTGACCCTCACTTCTCATCTCTAACTGATATTCACCTGACTTAAAGGAACCTCAGCCCACCAAACCCCACATCCCCACAGAATGGTAGGGTCATTCTCCTGCCTTCCCTGCCTCCACACTAGAACTGTGAAACTGACTTCCAACACAGAATGTCCATAGAGTGTCGAAGGGTCCCTTTTGAACTGTCGGGGAACTATTTGATGTCCTTATTCTCAATTGATTCTTTTACCCATTCCTGCATTCCTCAGCTGGCACTCACTGATCTAGTCTGATATCTGCAAGGCAGATAGAGAAACAAGTCCAAGTTTATTTCAGCATTACTTTGCTAGCATGTGAAATGAGGGCCATTATGATAGTTTGAAAATTCTTTGGCATTTCCCTCCTTCGGAGTTGGAATGAAAACGGACCTTTTCCAGTCCTGTGGCCACTGCCACTGCTGAGTTTCCCAAATTTGCAGGCATGTTGAGTGCAGCACTTGAACAGCATCATCTTTTAGGATTTGAAACTGCTCAGCTGGAATTCCATCACCTACATTAGCATTGTATTAGTAAGTAATTGGAGAAGGAAATGGCAACTCACTCCAGCATTCTTGCTTGGAGAATCCCAGGGACGGGGGAGCCTTGTGGGCTGCTGTCTGTGGGGCCTCACAGAGTCGGACACGACTAAAGCAACTTAGCAGCAGCNTGCTCAGCTGGAATTCCATCACCTACATTAGCATTGTATTAGTAAGTAATTGGAGAAGGAAATGGCAACTCACTCCAGCATTCTTGCTTGGAGAATCCCAGGGACGGGGGAGCCTTGTGGGCTGCTGTCTGTGGGGCCTCACAGAGTCGGACACGACTAAAGCAACTTAGCAGCAGCAGTAGCAGCACAAAGTAATTGGCTTTGTATTGGTAATGCTTCCTAAGGCCCACTTAACTTCACATTCCAGAATGTCTGGCTCTAGGTGAGTGACCACACCATCATGGTTATCCAGGTCATTAGACCTTTTTCATATCATTCTTCTTGGTATTCTTGGCATCTCTTCTTAATATTTTCTGCTTCTGTTAGGACCTTGCCGCTT
>SJYA01009402.1:0-14623 GCA_006410615.1 Neotragus moschatus
CTCATTCACAGGCCTTGGCAAATTCTTTGCAGCATCGTCTTCCTTCTCAGGACAGCCCTCTCGCAACTGCTTTCCCTTCTCAGCACAGGAAAAGCGAAATGTAAATGTATATGCTCCCAATATTCATCCCTCTCCTTCGTATCACAAATTTACTGAGCATTTACTATCGGCCCAGAATGTGTTAGGCATTATGATAAATATAAAATGGAATAAGATAGAATCAATGATCTTAAACATCATAAGAACAGTCTAGGAGAAGAAATGGGACTTCATTTTGAGAAGTATGGTGTATAAAATGTGAAAAAGGAGTGATATTAAAAGGATTTAACACCTATGAAGGCATAAACACTAGTCAGTTAGGACACATTTGGGTGCAGACAATGGCATGGTTGACTGGTCCTATAGTCTCTGAATAGCAGCCTGGCTTGTCCAAAGGATAGGACTGAACAGGAGGCTGTGACCGGAGCAGGGAATGCCTCGGATGCCAAGTAGTGTGCCTTGACTTTATCCTCTAAGCCCCACAGAGCCGCAGAGCAGCCCTGCCCACGGTTAAGATACAACAGGGCTGTGTTTAGGTTTCTGATTCTTAGCCTCTTAGCTTACTGGAGACCCAAAGTCACGGAATAAAGAGGATTGTTCTTTCCTATTCTCATGATTTTATTTCTCAACCACCCATGACCTTATAAATTTTCCAGTCACGGCAGCTTGCTCCAAGTCCACATAGAACAGGCCTAGTGAGTTGTGCTGGGACATCCGGAACATTGCAATGTTGTCATCCCTTGAGAAGCACACAGGCAGCTGAGCCTTTGACTTGTGTGCCCATGAACAGCTTGGATGAAAAGAGCACGCGTGGACGCGCAGTTGCAGCTGGAATGCCCCTCAGCCAGCTGGCTGCCCTGACACGTGTACTCTTTTGCATACTTTTCCCCACTTTGGAAGCTCCTAAGCGAGCCAAGAAAGCAAAGGTCAAGCTGGGGGCTGGGTCAGTCCCAGTGGAGTGAAACGAAAGAAGGAATGGGGAAAGAGGTCTCAAAGAGACACTTCTTTTGAATTAATCTCCACAAGCATGTCCCTGTTAGTACTAATTTTCTTCTTGAATGTGTCCTTTTGGGAAATGGTTTGCTAACTCTTCCCATATGAACTGAGCACTGTTTTATCCACTGGGGATTAGTTGCCTAAACACATCAACTTGGTTTATAAAATAGGATTGAAAAACCCTTGGCTCACCCTGCAGGAAGGATGGCATGGCGGGGAAGAGTGTGTACACTTTCGGGGACACGATACACTTAGCCTAAGTTCTTGGGAGGGTTTCTTCCTGTCATTTGTCTCATCTGTAAAATGAAAATGATGATGCAACTGCCTCATATGGGGTCCTGAAGATTCATTGAGCTATGTGTAGACAAGAACTGAACATATAGTAAGCACACAAAAATGTGAGCTATTTCTGTCATAATTACTAATATCCTGTCTCGCCTATGTCTCTTTCTATTCTTCAATAGGAAAGCATTAATAAAAAATCCTTTTGTGAATGAAGCCTAGCTACCTATGACCATAACTTCTGAAAGAGACCTCTATCTCTCCAGAGCATAAATCACTAAAAGAAATACTAAAACTTTTAGAAATGTAATAGAAACTCAGAGCTTTTTGCATACCTCTTCCTCTGCAATGATAGGTCTCTATCAAGCCCTCTTTTTGTTTGTAAACCCAGGGTGTTCTGAATGTAAACAGCCAACCAGGGATAAGATCATTAGCTAGCTTACTGGATGAAATTTTTAAATCGTTATTATTGATTATTCCCAAAAGAGTAAATGTGAGGGTGTGTCACCTGGCTGAACAACTCTCTCTTCCTTACCACACCTCAAAGTGTGCTTGCAAAGGTGTGCTTTGCAGAGAGAACCTTCCCAGAAGGAGCAGCAGTTGTTAGGGATGAACTTCACAGTTATAAACACCCATTGAAGATCGGAAGTTCACACAGATCCTGAGAAATGGGGAAAACCACCTCCCCAGAAATTATATGACTTTGATTGCACTATTGATTTGAAGGGTGCCTTTTTGTTCAATTATAGCACAATTCCTTTGCTTTTTGCCTCAAGGTGGTCATCTGTAAAATGGGAATTATTTACATTTTACATTGATGGTGACTCTGAGACATTTAAAAAGATGAAAAGCAAAGTAAAACTGTGAAGTGCTTTGAGTCCCCCCACAGCAATCAAGGACTGATTTTAGAGAGCATATCGCCCACATCAACAGATGGCACTCTTTGTTAGTTTCACTAAGATCTGCAGGACCAACTAATTGTTATTTTATGAGGAAGTAGGTCAGCAGGAGGCACCAAGCTACAAAAGAAAAACGCTACTGCAAACAACAACAGAAAAACACTAGCCTGTATGTTATGAACAATTCTTTGAATTATTTATTCTCATCACTGATAGCTTAATTGAGTCACAGAGGTACAAATTTCCAAAGCACCCTCTGGAACTTGAGATGTAGCAAGTGTTTCTGGCTTGGAAGAATCTATCAGAAATAAAGAGCTCTGTTTTAAAAGGGGAACCTGGCTAGCAGGACATGAGGAAGCTTTTTCCCTATTTCTCACCCAAAGTAGTTCAAAATTGAAGAAACTGTAGAAAATACAGTGTGAAGAAAGTAGGACTCTCAGGCTTGTGCTGGAATCTGGGAGGGATTTCCAGGAACATCCAGCACCCGGACAGAGGGGAGAGCCCTGAAACCAGGGCATGCTAGGAGTCGTATCTGTTCAAGTACTACAGCTTTTCAGATGGGCAGAAAGGCAGGAGGGGAGATTCAAGGAAAAGATTGCATCATGAGTTAGTGGAATTGTCAGGTAGGACATACAGTAATAAGAGGGCTAAAAGGTGGTACATTAGCTTAACAGTGGAAATACAGCAGTGCTAAAGTCGACTGACATACCATTTGCATAGAAAAAGAGGCTATTTGTTTTAGTGTGGGTAGAGACAAAACCCCAAAACATACAATAAATTTAAAATAAATTTTTTGCATAGAAAAAGAGGCTATTTGTTTTAGTGTGGGTAGAGACAAAACCCCAAAACATACAATAAATTTAAAATAAATTTTTCCTTTAAAATTTAAAGGAAAAGGAACAGAATTCTAAACTCCTATGTCAAAAACACACCCCTTAAAATTACTTACACTACTTTAGAATGATGTTTGTCACCCACTACATGAGGTGAGAAAATGTTTCCTGTATGAAGTAGAAAAGAACGTTATAAAGAGAATCAAAGAAGCAAGATTNCCTTTAAAATTTAAAGGAAAAGGAACAGAATTCTAAACTCCTATGTCAAAAACACACCCCTTAAAATTACTTACACTACTTTAGAATGATGTTTGTCACCCACTACATGAGGTGAGAAAATGTTTCCTGTATGAAGTAGAAAAGAACGTTATAAAGAGAATCAAAGAAGCAAGATTGAGATACTAATGTGAGACGTGAATGATACCCAAGAGACATACATGAAAACTAAAAATGCAGCTGTTACTCAGAAATTCCATTCCTGAATGTGCTCATAACCCTGGAGACATTCTTACACAAATGTGTGAGGGTTTCTAAGTGGGGTTCTTATCATATGGTGATCTGACAACAACCCTGATGCCTATTAGGAAAATAGAGGATAAATAAATAACTTTTGAATATTTGAAATGTTTAATAATTGAATTAAATCCACAACAAAATCAATAAGCTTCAGAATTTGTACTATGGAAAATCAAATCAGAGATCTTAAGGACAAATGTTGAGTAATTTAGTCAGAAAAGATAGGAAAAGGAAAAAAAGATGAAAATTCTAAGAAATAAGACTGCTGCTGCTGCTGCTGCTAAGTCGCTTCAATCGTGTTCGACTCTGTGCAACCCCATAGACGGCAGGCCACCAGGCTCCCCTGTCCTTGGGATTTTCCAGGCAAGAACACTGTAAGACTACAGTCATGCAAAGAACCACAATTCAACCTAAGAGCTATAGCTAATCTCAAGAAAAAGAAAACTACTGGAATAGATGTGATCATAAAAATATTCCAGAGGGGAAAATTCAATGAATAACTGGACTAAATGATTTAAGCATAAAAATAAAAATGTGTCCACTATATTCAAGGCAAAAATTCATGAAAAAGGAAAACTAGAGCTACACTGAGTTATGTTCAGTGTAGAAAAAAAAATTTTTCACTGAGAAAATTTTCACTGAGAAAAAAAATTTGAATTCAATGATTCAGAAAGTTTATTTTAAGCATTCAGGAAGGAAAGGAGTTAATGACTTTTAGTAAAGTTGGACCACATGCTATTTATAAGACTTTATTTTCCACAAACAAAATTATGAAAATCAATGCAGCAACATCTCTTAAGGGAAAAATTGTGAGTAAACGTTTCAAGAATTGTGTTGTCAGAGAACTTGACCTTCAGCAAAGAAGGAAACAGAAAGTCTCAGGTTTGCAAGAGCTTAGAAAATGAACTATCCATGTGAAAAGGTTAAAGTTGTACTCCTAGTAACCAAGAGATAAGTCCTAACAAAGACCTCAAACACAGGAAGTCAGGGCATGCATCAAACCTGTTCAATACAAAGGTAATCTCAAGAATGTTGCCAATTTTGTTACAGAGCAGAAGGCAAATATATCAAGTATTTAATAATAATTATCTAGGTCTATAATTATACATTATTGTAAGAGAAAGACACAAGTGAGGAAAGGTCAAAGCTGAGAGAAAAATGAACAAAATATCTCATTTTGTATGAAGATAGTCAAAAATCTATTTTGTCTTTTTTTTAAAAATATATGAGTGAAAGTACAATTTCAAAAAACCCAAAGATAATCAACAAATACTAGAGAGTGGAAAAGCTTATAATATAAGCAATATTACTAGGAAAATGTGAGAAAAGTCACAAATCAAGATAAAAAAATGAGCAAACATATTCGTTATAATAATTGGGGTAACCGAGAATCTGTAATAGAAGGCAAAAACAGTTCAGATCTAGTTTCAAAACCATGAACCTCATGATACTTGTAAGAGAAACTCGGAAACAAACTGACACAGTCAAGATAAAAGAATGTGCAAATACACATCAGGCATGCACAAAAGGAAACAGGATATAATTTCAGAAAAGGCAAAAGATATTAATGGTGACCAAAGGATCATCACATATTAATACAGATACATATCTCGAAAACTAAGACTCATTCAATTTTATAAGCTAAATGAAATAATATCCATATAGAACAGTCTATCTGAAATGTGGAAAGTAAGGTATGTTGTTATGGGAGACGTCAACACATCTTGATAAACAAATATGCCATTTTATGTATGTATGAATAGAGTTTGTTTACCGTCTCCTATTTATTATCTCACTGCTTTTGTGGATCAGGATTCCAGGCCCAGCTTAGCCGGGTCGGCTGTTCAGAGTCTCACAAGGCATACATCCAAGGTGTTGTTGGTGCTAGGGTCTCACTGGGGGCTTAGGATCCCCTCCCCAACTCATGCCTTTGGTGGCAGAATTCATTATTTTGCAACCGCAGAACTCATGGTAGCTTGCTTCTTCCAGGACAGCAGAAGTGTGCTGCTGTTAACAAACTCAACTTCCCCCTTCTCTGATCTCTATACTTTCTTTTAAAAGACTCACCTGATTAGGTAAGGTCTATTCAGGACAATTTCCTTTAATTAAAAAAAAAAATTCTACTTGTTTACACTGAAAATAGAAACAAAAACAGTTCATCCATTTCTCTTCCATCTCACCCCCTGCCCCCCAGCATTCTGTTCTTTGTATCTGTGAGCTTCTTTCGTCGTAACACAAACCTACATTTTTGATTCCACATGTAGGAGAGATCAACTGGTACTTGTCTTTCTCTATATGACTTATGTCATCTAACAAAATGCCCTTGAGTTCCATCCATGCTGTAGCAAATGGCAAGATTTCATCCTTTGTTATGGCTGAATGGCATTTCGTTGTATGGTGGCTCAGTCGGTAAAGAATCTGCCTGATGTACAGGAAAGCTGGGTTAGGTCCCTGGGTTAGGAAGATCCCCTGGAGAAGGGAACGGAGACCCATTCCAGTATTCTTGCCTGGAGAATTCCATGGACAAAGGAACCTGCTGGACTATAGCTCATGGAGTCAAAAAAAGTCAGACACAACTGAGTGATCTAACACACAATATTTCATTGTATATATACAGTCGCCTTTCAGTATCCCTAGGAGATTGGTTCCAGGATCCCCATACATATAAAAATCCAGAATGTTCAAGTTGCCTATAAAGTGGCATAGTACAATAAATACAATTTTCCCTCTGTATCCCCAGACGCCCCCCTCAGATTCAATCAATCATGGAATGAAAGTGGTTGAATCCATGATGCTAAATCAATGAACTTGAGGGCAAACTGTATTCCACAATTTCTTTATTCATTCATGCACTGATGGACACTTATGTTGTTTCCATATCTTTGGCTATTGTAAATAAACCTGCGGTGTATATGGGGGTGTGTATATCTATTTAAGATAGTGTTTTCATTTCTTTTTGGTAAATACCCAGAAGTGGAACCTCCATACTGTTTTCCAAGTGGCTTCACCAATTTACATTCTTACCAACTGTGTGTCTGTCTGCTAAGTTGCTTCAGTCATGTCTGACTCTTTGTGATCCTATGAACTGTAGTCCTCCAGGCTCCTCTGTCCATGAGATTGTCCAGGCAAGAATACTGGAGTGGGTTGCCATGCCCTCTTCTAGGGGATCTTCCCCACTGAGGGATTGAATTCACGTCTCTTATGTCTCCTGCATTGGCAGGCAGGATCTTTACCATTAACACTACTTGGAAAGCCCGCCAACAGTAAAGCTGTGTTACTTTTTTTCTCCACATCCTCATCAACATTTTTATTTCTAATCTTTTGATAGCAGCTATTGTGACAGGTGTGGACAGTGATACTTCATTTTGGTTTCAATGTGCATTTCTCTGATTGATTGGTGACGCTGATCATCTTTTCATGTACCTGTGGCCATCTGCATGTCTTCCATGGAAAACTTTATATTCAGATCTTCTGTTCATTTTGTTAAAATTGGGGGGTTTTTTGTTTAAAAAAAGGAGAGAGACTCTTCTTTCCCCATTTCATATGCTTGACTTCATTGTAGTAAATTAATTGACCATATATATGTGGGTTTATTTCTGGGTTTTTGTTTTGTTCCATTGATCTGTGCATCTGTTTTATGCCAATACCATACTGATTTAATTACTATAGCTTTGCAATATAGTTTAAAGTCAGGGCACATACAGCTCCAGCTTTTTTGTTTTCTTTCTCAAGATTACTTTGACTATTTAGGGTCTTTTATGATTCCAGACAAATTTTAGAATTGTTCTATTCCTGTAAAAAAAAAAAAAAAGAGTCATTGGAATTTTGACAGGAATTTCACTGAATTGGTAGATTGATTGAATAGCAACATTTTAACAATATTAATTCATCTAATCCATGAGCACAGAAAATCCTTTCACTTCTTTTGTCTTCTTAAATTTTTTTCATTAATGTCTGGTACTTTTCAATGTACATGTGTTTCACATCTTTTGGTAAATGTATTCAAATTTTCTTCTTTTTGATGAACTTTTAAATGGGATTATTTACTTAATTTCTCTTTGTGATTGTTAATTATTCATATGTAATTGTGAAAGAGTTTTTTAATATTAATTTTGCATCCTGCGACTTTGTTGAATTCACTTATTAGTTCTAACAGGTTTTTAATGCAATCTTTAGGGTTTTCTAGGGGCTTAACTGATAGCTCAGTTGGTAAAGAATCTGCCTGCAATGCAGGAAACCCCAGTGCAATTCCTGGGTCAAGAAGATCCACTGGAGAAGGGATAGGCTATCCACTCCAATATTCTTAGGATTTCCTTGTGGCTCAGCTGGTAAGAGGGTGGGATGATTTGGGAGAACGGCATTGAAACATGTATAATATCATATAAGAAATGAATTTCCAGTCTAGGTTTGATGCAGAGTGCAGGATGCTTGGGGCTGGTGCACTGGGATGACTGGGAGGGATGGTGTTGGGGGGGGAGGAGTGAGGGGGGTTCAGGATTAGGAACACGTGTACACCCATGGCAGATTCATGTTGAAATGTGGCAAAACCAATACAATATTGTAAAGTAAATAATAATGATAATAATAAATAACAATAATTTTCTTTAAAAAAAAAGAATCTGTCTGCAATATAGGAGACTTGAGTTTGACCTATGGGTTGGGAAGATCCCCTGGAGAAGGGAAAGGCTACCCACTCTAGTATTTTGGCCTGGAGAATTTCATAGACTGTAAAGTCCATGACGTTGCAAAGAGTTGGACATGACTGAGCAACTTTCATTTTCAACTTTCACTTTAAGGTTTTCTATATTTGTGTGTGTGTGTGTGTGTGTGTTTGGTCACTCAGTCTTGGCTGACTCTTTGTGACCCCATGAACTGTAGCCTATCAGGCTCCTTTGTCCATAGAGATTCTCCAGGCAAGAATATTGGAGTGGGTTGCCATGCCCTCCTCCAAGGGATATTCCCAACCCAGGGATCAAACCCAGGTCTCCTGCATTGCAGGCAGTTGCTTAACCATCTGAGCCACCATTGAATCTACATATAGTCAATTTTACTTCTTTCTTTCCAGTTTGGATGCTCTGGTTAAGACAAAATACTATGGTGAATAAAAGTGGCAAGAAAGGGCATCCTTCTCTTGCTCCTGATTCTAGAGGAAAATCTTTTAGTTTTTCACTGTTAAATATAAGGTTAGCTTGTGGATTTCTCATATATAGTCTTTATTATGTGTACATTCCTTTTGGCTTTGTCAAAAAATTTATAATAAATGAATGTTGGCTTTTGTCAAATGCTTTTCTGCGTCTATTGAGATGTTCATATTATTTTTATCCTTTATTTTATTAATTGTTGTATCACAGTGACTGATTTTCAGATGTTGAACCATTCTTATATCCCTGGGATATGTTGCACTTCATCATGGTCTTTATCATGGTGTATGATCTTTTCAATGTATTACTGAATTCAGGTTACTAATATTTTGTTAAGGATTTTTGCATCTATGTTCATCAGGTAATTTTCTTTTCTTGTGGCATCCTTGTCTGTTACCCATTTCATGGCAATGCTTGCCTTTTATAATGAGCTCAAAAGAAATCCCTTCTTCCTGTTTTTAGAAGAGTTGGAAAAGGACTGGTATTAATTCTTCTTAGTTGTCAAGTAAACTACTGTACTGAGTTCCTAAAGACAAAGAAAAGACAACTATCCAAAATTGCTAACAAATCGAATCAAGAATAAAATAATGGACAAATAAATACAATTAGAAGGAAAAATATATAGTATTTAAAGAACTTATATCCAAGGATGATTTTAAAAGTATTAGCATAAATGAATTAGCTAAATAAAGTTAAAAATCTAAGTAATGAGGATTCAAAGACAATGAAGGAAAATAGCTGTGAGCTGAACTACAAAGATCACTATAAAAAAATGAAATTGGAAAGGTTTTCAGCAACTACCATCAAGGCAGCTGCAGAGTCAAGAGTTTTACTGGAGGTTACTTTTCAACATTGGAAATAAATTATTCCTGTAATGTATACTCTTCTTGTCCATATATTACAAATGAGAAAGATGGTCTAATTCATTTTACAAAGCCAGGATGACCTTTGTAGAAAAACCTAAAAATGCTTAGCATAGACACAAAAGTTTGAGAAAAGATTAGCATAGTTAGTTCAGATTATATTTAAAAACCCTGAATATTTGAGGATTGTTGTAAGAATGCATGTAAATAATTCCAAATGAATAAATCACATCAATAGGCTGAAAAATGAACATAAACATCTCAATAGGCCTCGAAAATAATTTGATAAAATTTAATAACTCTCTCGGAGAAGGCAATGGCACTCCACTCCAGTACTCTTGCCTGGAAAATCCCATGGATGGAGGAGCCTGGTAGGCTGCAGTCCATTGGGTCGCTAAGAGTCCGACACTACTGAGCGACTTCACTTTCACTTTTCACTTTCAAGCATTGGAGAAGGAAATGGCAACCTACTCCAGTGTTCTTGCCTGGAGAATCCCAGGGATGGGGGAGCCTGGTAGGAGGCCGTCTACGGGGTCGCACAGAGTCGGACACGATTGAAGCGACTTAGCAGCAGCAGCAGCAGCAGCAGCAGCAATAACTCTCTTGGGCTTTAAAACTTGCTTAATAAGTTTAAAGTGATAATTCATGGACATGATAAATAATAACTATCTTTAACATACAGTCTAAGTCATATTTTTATAACAATACACTCGTGGAATCATAAGTAAAAAATATCTATTATTACCGCCATCTTCCAGCTATTCCAGAAACAATAGCCAAAACAAACAAAAACCAGAAATATAGGGCATATTTATCAATTTAAAACAGTAGGGAAACATACACATTTATTTACAGATAATATCTTTATAAGTAATCTAAGCGAATGAGCTGAAAAAAGTATTGGATCTAATAACATAGTTCAGTGAAATGATCAAATGTAAAATAAATATAAAAACCAATCATATTCTATCCATAATGTACAATCAAAATATAATGAAAAATATAGTGTTCACATAATTATCATAATATATACTTACAAAAATTCTTTAAAAAGAATTATTTAGGACCTATACAATGAAAATTACAAGTAGTTGTTAAAAGAATAAAAAGACTTAATTAATAGACCTGCATACCTTGTGACTAAATGGGGAGAAAAAAGGTTTAATATAATCCATCAAAATTCCAATAAATATCCTTGGGGTATCAGTCAGAAAGCCTATCCTCTATCTTTTCAAAGCAGTTCCAAAGATTATTAGAAATAAGAGGGAAGAACTAAAACCAAAAATAAAAGTTTAATGGAGAAAGCATGTCCCACCAGATTTTATTGTGATGTGAAAATAAGTGATAACAATGGAATTAAACAGATAGACAACCAGTCAAAAGCAGCAGATTACATAATAAAACAACAAATAAATCAAAAAAAAGCCTTGTGTGAATTAAAGGTGACATCAAAAGTTAGTGAAGACATTAAAGACAACTTAGTAACAGTGTGACAATTAATTTACAAATTGAAATAAAATAAAGTTCTCGCTTTAAACCATGAAACAAAATAAACTGTAGACTGTAGACTGATTGGTTGGCCATGTGGCCTAATGGATAAGGCGTCTGACTCCAGGTCAGATGATTGAAGGTTTTAGTCCCCATGGGCTTCCCAGGTGGCGTTAGTTGTAAACAACCTGCCTGCCAATGCAGGAGACATAAAAGACATAGGTTTTATCCCTGAATCAGTAGGAGGCCCTGGAGAAGGGGATGGCAATCCATTCCACTATTCTTGCCTGGAGAATCCCAGGGACAGAGGAGCCTGGTGGGCTTCAGTCCATGGAATCGCAGAGTTGAACATGACTGACATGACTTAGCAGATGGATTAACTATTTTAATGTTAACAATTAAAGCCACAGACATAGACTCACAAATCTAGAAGAAACTCTGGAAACCTACCAGACCTCAGAGTGAGAAGGAGCTTTCTAATTAGTAAAAGCACTGGAAAAAAAAAAAACATGTAAAAATTATAGTATGCATTTGACTATGGAGAATAAAATTTGAAATTTCCCTACAAAAAGCGAAAGCATCAAAAACAGAAATGAAACCTCCATTATTGTGAAAAATAAATGTACTTTTAAAAGCATACGACTGGAAAAAATTCTTGACTTAAACCTATATCCAAAGCATGTCAATAAATATTGTATCTTAACCTTAAACCTCAATAGGAACATTAGCAAAGAATGTAAAGTATCTATTCCAGGTAAGAAAAGAAGAAGAAAGAGAGAGGGAGGGAAAGAAAAATAAGGAAAGAAGAAATGGGAAGGGATAAAATAAAAAATAAACATGAGGGAAAATATTATTCAATTTCAAACACTTTTTAAGGTTTGTTGTTGTTGTTGTTGCTGTCCATAAGTGAAAGTTAATTCTAAAGTCCAGTATTGTTGGATGTGAGAATAGAAATTGGAACAACTATTCTGAAAGGAAATTCTGATGATCTAAATCATTAATGTGTTCTTTAATGTTCTTAGATTTAACAATGTTAACTTAATAATAATGTTCTTAGATTTAATAACTCTACTTTCAGCCATTCATAGTGCAGAAATAATTAGGGGACTTTTGAGGGCAGGGACATCCATTGCCGCATTCACCTATATTTAGTTGAATGTCGTGTTAATCACCTGAGATGGTCATAAAATATCCAACACCAGTTATAGAGGGTGTCACACTTTGTTACTACACACATCTGAAGCACTGAAGTTTAGACATTAGCGGATGAATTAGAGTCTAGTCGCGGTTATTTGCGTAATGTTACTTTTACTATATGAGTGGGAAAGAAAGAGCAATACCAAATGCCCCAGCAATTTGCCTTTCTTGTTAATATGCACATCAGAACTCACCTGTGTGTGTCATGGAGGAGAAAAAAGTCCGAACCACTTACAGAACTGAGTTGGGGGCAGCCATTGAAAACGCTTGGGGGAGACACTGTAACCGTGTTAGGGAGAAGTTTGGTGAGACGGGTGACTGCTCACTCTACAGTGNCCCCAGCAATTTGCCTTTCTTGTTAATATGCACATCAGAACTCACCTGTGTGTGTCATGGAGGAGAAAAAAGTCCGAACCACTTACAGAACTGAGTTGGGGGCAGCCATTGAAAACGCTTGGGGGAGACACTGTAACCGTGTTAGGGAGAAGTTTGGTGAGACGGGTGACTGCTCACTCTACAGTGGAGGCAGGAGGTATCTTTGGGGGACAGTGACCCCCTCCTTTCATGGAAGAACCAGAAAGAAGTTCTCCTGTGTTAGAAGTGGTGGCCTCTGAGACATCTTTTCTTTTAAACTTTCCTGACTCGTCCAAACATGAAATAGTGAGCAGATATTACTTTTATGAGCAAAAAGAAATTATTGTTAACAAATCATATTGTAAAATAAAGTGCATGTACAAACTAATCCTGTAATCCTCTTTTCTTCCTGATTTCTACACCAATTAAAACCTACAGTAAATATTTACAGAACGGGATTTATGCCTTCCTAATTTAACCTTCTAGAGTCAATTCTATCACAAGAAAGAGAGCCTCTGACAGCACGTCTTCATCTAACTTGCCAAAGACAATTTGTGGCTGTTGAAGCAGAAACATTTAATTGAAAACTAAACCAAAATATAATCATGACATATCACTTCACCTTGTGCGAAAACATACATGATTCTTTGAGGAAAGGAGCAAGTATTCCAGACTGCATAGGTATGCTTTAGTTAACACTCTATATTCACATTTACAGGGAACCAAGTTAAATGCCCTCTCTGGGGAGAAAAATTAAAAAGCACAGAGTGGCTTTCACTGGTCTTCATGATAGCCAACTGAAAGCATATTTTTAAATGCCCTTAAAAAGTGTTTCAGGGTTGTGGGGTTAACACAATACAGTTCAGTTCAATCACTCAGACGTGTCCGACTCTTCAACCCCATGGATCGCAACACACCAGACATCCCTGTCCATCACCAACTCCCGGAGCTTACTCAAACTCATGTCCATTGAGTCAGTGATGCCTTCCAACCATCTCATCCTCTGTCATCCCCTTCTCTTCCTGCCTTCAGTCTTTCGCAGCATCAGGGTCTTTTCCAATGGGTCAGTTCTTCGCATCAGGTGGCCAAAGTATTGGAGTTTCAGCTTTACCATCAGTCCTTCCAATGAATATTCAGGACTGATTTCCTTTAGGACTGACTGGTTGGATCTCCTTGCAGTCCAAGGGACTCTCAAGAGTTTTCTCCAACAACACAATTCAAAAGCATCAATTCTTCAGTGCTCAGCTTTCTTTATACTCCAACTCTCACATCCATACATGACTACTGGAAAAACCATAGCTTTGACTAGACGGATCTTTGTTGGCAATGTCTCTGCTTTTCAATATGCTGTCTACAAAGTGTGGACAAATTTCCTGTTATGAGTGTGTTCTTAATCCAAGAATCTTAGTAAGAGAAGACAAATCTCACTTTGGGGTTTCTGTGCTGCCTCCACAAATCTGTTTCCAAAACTGCCTTACTAATTTTCCGAAAGGCACATAAAGCATCTCAGAGGTGCATTTTGGGTTTTCATTTATTGCTTGGGAGAATAGCTGTCATCATCAACGTGTGTTCTTGACATATCATTGGATTTCCATTCCCAAACATTTTGAGTTACTGCCTAAAATACTCTTTTAAGGAATGTTTTTTATTTAGCCATCCTCAGCTAACTTGCTGGAGCATATTTGTTTTCCCTGAACTGGACCATTTCCATTATGTTTTCTCAAATATTGGGAAAAAATATCTTAGGATTCTTTGCTGTTGTTCAGTCACTCGGTCATGTCCAACTCTTTGCGACCCCATGGATTGCAGGCTGCCAGGCTTCCCTGTCCTTCACTATCTCTCGGACTTTGCTCAAACTCATGTCCATTGAGCCGATGATGTCATACAACCATCTCATCCTCTGTTACCCTCTTCTCCTCCTGCCTTCAATTTTTCACAGCATCAGAGTCTTTTCCATTGAGTTGTCTCTTCGCATCAGGTGGACAAAGTGTTGGAGCTTCAGCTTCTGCATCAGT